>CABFWB010003161.1:0-72880 GCA_902151455.1 Timema bartmani | reverse complement strand
ACGACTATATATATATATATATATATATATATACCATTGAAAAAATGAATTATTATAATATCTATAACATATTTTAGTATCATATAAAATATAATATTTAACTGATGTGAATTAAGTAAGTAAATTCTCGAACGCGTACATGTTCTAAATCTAATTCATATTCATCTGTAAAGTTATTAAGACCATTAAAGGCTTATAATTACTTTGGATCCCCATTTAATAGTGATTTTTCACCATTAAACTTATTTCGCACCAGACACCGAATATGAAATTCCAGTACTATCTCTGGGAGTCAAATGGTTGGTCAGCGCTTCTATAAACACAGAGGCTTGGTAAGCTTTCTCTCCCCTCTAGACTCATGAGACATAATCTTGCACCTCGATATCATTGGCTTAAACTAATCTATTAGATCAGGAAAAAAAAGCGTGTTTTATGAAAAATTAACAATCACTCGAGTGAAAGAGAATTTTTTTTTTAAAGGAGGGATGGATGAATCTTTGAATGCAATCAGTCAGAATCGAATCCAGCTATTCTGAATTAAAATTGGATTAGCTAATAACCATTCTAGTTTTTGTCATATTTCAATCGGCAATGACAATATGGTTTTATGGCGGGTGTTTCACCAGCTCCTGTAGCAGTCGTAGGTATGCAAGCCCGTAATACACTCATTATATAAGGTATACAAAGTGGAGTTTGGATAGTAGCCATTCTCCGCGTTGTGAATATTAGTCTCACTAACAGTACTACTTCAGAAATAAATATGCCTTAGTAGTAAAATAGGTTTAAATCTAAACTTTTGAAAAATCCAAGCAATTGTTAGGATTAAAAAATAAACATAGCTAGAATTATGTTGCAACATTTTTAGAATGAGTAGGATTTCGGTGATGTGGTATCATGATAAATAGTCCTTAGTGCTTTGTCTCTTTTTATCTTAGATTTTATATCTTAACTCATTTTAACAAAATGAAACATTGATCTAAACATTCAATAATGTCTATAGATGATATAATCTGTACAGTCCTTATCAAAACGAGGATGATATTTTAATCAAATCTGTGAGTAATTTGTCTAGTTCTTTTGTGAATTATACTGTACTTATAATCACATATAACTCCTTTGACACCTAAATATTGACATGGACAGACATATCTTTTTATCATTTGATAGGTAAACTTTTTGTCTTAGTATGATTTTTGAAAGAGTGTGTCTTCCATCATGTGGAGTTATAAATGATGATAGTAAAACTGATAGATAGCATATTTAGGAAAATGTGGGGATGGAGTGGGGGGAAGATTTACACGTCTTACTAACCGTTTGAGATATCAGCATATAACAGTAATTTAAAAGTGTTGCCCATTTGTTGGATTTAAAGAATGGGTGTAGTGCTGGTCACATCTCTAAACACACAGTCTTGAGATTTATTCTCTCACCTCTTCAGAAATTGAGAGCTACCCATCCTCACTACATTGACGCGACAATGGATCATTTGTCCTTTTACACTGTTCCTTTACCTTACTCAAATGTTTTAATTATTTCAATTCTACACCACACAACGCTTACATTCTTAATCCCTGCGTATCAGTTAAAAAAAAGTTTTATTTTTTTATTTTAGACATACTTATAATTCTACAGACATTTTTAATATTAAAGTTTTCAAGACGCTTCCTAAAAGGCATTCTCTCAAATAATTCAAATTCCATGAGCTACGAATATTTTACATCAAATAAAATATACTAGAGGAAGAGGGGAAGTAATATTTCACACATGTTCCAGGGCAACTACTTTTATATCTCAAAACCCATTAGAACCCTGGAAAATACATTTTTAAATTAATTAAAATGTGGTAGAGACCTCTGCTAACCATAATATAAATTGCATCATAAATATATAATAATTGTCTAACTGCAGCGGTTCCCGGCGTGGGGTACGTGTACCTCCAAGGATACGTGCCAGGACGTTTAGGGATACGCAAAAATATTTGAATAATGGCGGAAAGAGCCAGCAGTGTAAGACAAAAGATCAGTCAAAAGTTATGAGATTAGCTCAACGATGTGGCAAGGGGCTTAGCCGGTTTTCTTCATTATTTGACTTTGAGAAAAATTTTCAATTTAAAACATAAAATAATTTCATAATTATTAATAAAATAATAAATAAATTAAATGTGTTAGTGTTTATTGTAACTTTTGCTTTTTGAATGTAAAAATATATTTCACCTTATTATTAAATTGTTTTTATTCAATTATTAGCCCAGTTATTTTTCAGTCACAACAAATAAATTAGAAATAACTACTAGAATAGTAATTAAAGATTTTGTTAAAATTAGGGGCACAATTTATGGAAAGTGGATGCCAAGGAGTATGCAAACGAAAAAAGGTTGGGAACCGCTGGTCCAACAGATGGCAGCACTGACTGTATTTGAGTTCAATTCTGTACCATTCAAACTGGTACAATGTAGCGTAAGTACTTTCTCATATTGGCCCTAGTCCATTATTATTTGTAAAAAAAACTCAAATACCTATCAATAATCTGTCCTCCTAAAAATAAACAATATTTTGATAATTACTATATAGTCTTCATAAATTAATTTTGAGCAAACTAGTTAAAGCTATTTTCAAAACATTTTGAACTTTCATAATATATTTGTCAGTAATCTACCCTTAATTTTAGGCCTAGAATATTAAATCCTAATTAAGCCTTGAGATATGACCACATAGCATCTAACAAGTTTTAGTGAAATAAATCCATCATACAGTTTCACTGTAGCCCCAAGTATAGACAAAGTGACAATAATGAAGAAAAACGTGAGTACATAAAATGTGTAAGATCCAATTTTTTCGGGGATACATGAAACTTCAATAAACATAATATATTTTTAGAAATGTTTCATGATTACTACGTTACCTCGTTATGACATACATAAATTAAAATCATTAAGATTAATAATAATAATATAAAATATGAGCTTTTTTTGTTTGAGCTATTCACCATTAATTTTGTTAATTGGGTAGGAATATGGATGATATAAATTTAAAGAAATAATTGTACTTTTACTGACGTGGAAGCTGAGTGTGAAACCAATTAGGAAAAATCACCCTCAGTATACCTGGCCAGTATTATATCTCTGATATTCCCACCATAAGAAAACCAGAATAAACGGACTCGAAGCTTGATTTGAGTGCCCACCAATGCAACTATTTGTGAATTTGTCTTAAATTTCCAACATATGGGGTAGTTAGTTTAATCAATAACAATATAAGCAGTAATAGTATATCTCTTATAGGCCAGCGTCATGTTATAATCCTATGTACTAACTACCAAATTATTTAGGGATTAGGAAGGTTGAATTTATAGGACGTATCCCCATATTTGTGTGGAGAGAGGGTGGAAAACAATATAGGAAAACCACCCTCATTATATCCAAATGGGATCGAACTCGGATCTCCACGTCTTCGGCAGTCTAGCTTATTTCGAGAGTAGTTATTTAGACAATGCGACCACCGTAGCCTGTTACACGGAAATTCACAAGTAAAATTAGGGAAATGGGTAGCCTACTGTATAAATAATGAGATTTTTTTTAAAATTTAAAACTAGCTTGTGTGTACAACCATGTTAACTTTGAATATACTAATTAATAAATTACCAAGGAGAAAATAAATAAAATACATACAAGAGTTTATGGAGTCAAAATAAATCAGTTTTTACAAATAGGTAGGCCTACTAAAAACATTTTTAATTTATCTATTAGGCCAAGATAAGTAAGCTTAGATTAATTGTATTATTACCTACCAAAATAAATTTAATTGCAAAAGTGAAAAATTAAATTAAATACTAATTCTCATTATTTTTTATACATATAACAAAAATGTTATGAATAATATATTGACACCTCTTACTTCATAAACTGTATCACAAGCTGTAAATTATTAAACAGATATAAACTGATATGAAAGTGATATAAATGGAATAAAATGGCATTTTTATCCACATTAACAATGAAGGGTTTATAGCATAGGATTATTAATTTCACTGATATAGAGATCAACTATTCTTCATCACCAGACTAATTAGGATATAAAAGCCATCCGGATCACTAGCACACGTCTCTTATCAGAGAAACAGTTTTAGGGGTATCTTATATTTCTCTCATAGGATATCCATGAGAACAAACGGAGGACTTAACCCATTTAAGGTAAATTAATATTAATTTAAGTCATAACATAATTTTCATTTAATAATTCTTTCAACGATGTATTAATAAAATAAATGGTACGGCGCACCGCACCAACTTTCTCTCGCTTTTATCTCAAAATAAAAAATTACTAAAAACTCGCAAGATTTGGGAAACAAATAAATAGACATTACTGTAGAAACTCTACATTAAAGTTCATAAATGAAATAAATGGTACGGCGCACCGCACAGACTTTCTCTCTCTTTCTATAAACTCGTAAGATTTCTGAACGGAATAATGTACATTGTATCATCACCACTCCACATAAGAGCACGCATAAAATAATATACAATGCTATATAATCAATGAGAAAAGAGGCGCATCTTTGTCCACCTAAGAGCATTTCAAACAGTTTAATGTCTTCCACAAGGGTCAACACTTCGTATTAAAATTTCGATTTCTGGTTAAAATTTTAACATTTTATAAGGTGTTGCAGATCTTCAAGTCATCGCATTGATATTTAATTATTCATTTATACATTTTGACCAATAAAAAATGTAAATATTGACTATTGAGTCTAAAATGGAGATAGATCATTGCTATGCAAACATTTCTCCTAAGAGATTTAAGGAAAAATAACATACTTTTTTAGATACTTATATTTAATTACTCTATGGCATTGGAGAATTATTGCGTTAAGACTTAAGTAGTATATGTTTACAACTAAAGCTCACAAAATTGTATTAATATATTTGCAAATATCTCAGAAACTGCTGCTTTTATAAAAATATATGTCAAATAAAAGTTTTTTATTTCTAATAGTCCTACAATTTTGCAATGATAAGTTGTTTAGTTTCTCCAATAGTTGTGGAGATACGGAAATTAACGCTTCTGTAAAGTACCCTAAAAATCATTTTCATAGGAAAATGAAAATAGCCAGTTTATTTATAATCTTAATCAACGCCTAGATACGAATTTTAATCAAAATCGTTTGAGCAGATTTTGAGAAAACCAAATTTTTCTCTTTTCGCCCTTCAGTAAACTACCCTTAATTTTAAGTTTTTATAGACACACAGACAGACGGCATTGCAAAGACTATTTTTTAGGGTTCGGGGGGTCATGAGACGTCGACATCCATCAACATTTCAGGTTAGTTTTTTTTTACGGTCGCAATACTTAAACTTTAATGTCCAAAAAGTTAAAAAAATTCATATAATTGCGTATAGATTGAAAGTTATTGATTTTATAAAAATATGTTTCGGATAAAATATCTGTATTATAAATATATATACATATTTGTAATGCTAAGTAATTTCATATCTCAAATAGTTTCGGAGCTATTATAAAAAATGTTAATTGACGCATCAGACCGGAGCCCTTAAAGCCATTTTGCCGAAATATTGAGGGTAGCCATTTTGTTTGGAATATTTATTAATGTTTATAAATGAAATTTAATCAAAATCGTTAGAGCCGATTTTGAGAAAATCGACTTTTTCTCTTTTTGCCCTTCAGTAAACTACCCTTAATTTTAAGTTTTAATAGACACACAGACAGACGGCATTGCAAAGACTATTTTTTAGGGTTCGGGGGGTCATGAGACGTCGACATCCATCAACATTTCAGGTTAGTTTTTTTTACGATCGCAATACTTAAGCTTTAATGTCCAAAAAGCTAAAAATATATATATAATTGCGTATAGATTGAAAATTATTGATTTTATAAAAATATGTTTCGAATAAAATATTTGTATTATAAATATATATACATATTTGTAATGCTAAGTAATTTCATATCTCAAATAGTTTCGGAGCTATTATAAAAAATGTTAATTTACGCATCAGACCGGAGCCCTTAAAGCCATTTTGCCGAAATATTGAGAGTAGCCATTTTGTTTGGAATATTTATTAATGTTCATAAATGAAATTTAATCAAAATCGTTAGAGCCGATTTTGAGAAAATCGACTTTTTCTCTTTTTGCCCTTCAGTAAACTACCCTTAATTTTAAGTTTTAATAGACACACAGACAGACGGCATTGCAAAGACTATTTTTTAGGGTTCGGGGGGTCATGAGACGTCGAAATCCATCAACATTTCAGGTTAGTTTTTTTTACGATCGCAATACTTAAGCTTTAATGTCCAAAAAGCTAAAAATATATATATAATTGCGTATAGATTGAAAATTATTGATTTTATAAAAATATGTTTCGAATAAAATATTTGTATTATAAATATATATACATATTTGTAATGCTAAGTAATTTCATATCTCAAATAGTTTCGGAGCTATTATAAAAAATGTTAATTTACGCATCAGACCGGAGCCCTTAAAGCCATTTTGCCGAAATATTGAGAGTAGCCATTTTGTTTGGAATATTTATTAATGTTCATAAATGAAATTTAATCAAAATCGTTAGAGCCGATTTTGAGAAAATCGACTTTTTCTCTTTTTTCCCTTCAGTAAACTACCCTTAATTTTAGGGGTAGATATCCAATTCCAAAAACCCCTCGGGGCAACCCTATGAAAACCCTAGATATCAAGTTTCAGCTCAATCGGTAAAATAGTTTAGGCTCTAGTTGGAGGTACAGACAGACAGACAGACAGACAGACGGAAATTCAAAAACCACTTTTTCGGATTCAGGAAGTCATGAAACGTCAAAATTCATCAAAATCTCGAGTTCGATTTTTTTGACGATCACCATACTTTCTCTACCTGTAAGATAGAGAGAAAGTAATAATATACACTTTTACTTACTTCCTCTATGGCACTAGGAACTAGGAACCTTGTTACAGAAAAATTGAGCAAGAATAAACATCCTTGTCCACCAAAGAGCATAAGAATCCAATTCGTTTTCAGAGGTTCGATTTAAAAAGTATATATATTTCCTTAGAGTTCAGAAATTATTAATTTTATAAAAATATATCTTAAAGAAATATTTGTATCTTTAATAGTAGTAAAACTTTTCTTGAGTTATTTAGTATTTCAAATAGTTGCAGAGAAATGATTAAAATTGTAAATTTCCCCAATGTAAAGTACCCTCAAAGTCATTTTTATAAGAAAATTAGAATTGATATCTTGTTTATGGTAAAATTTAGTCAAAATCATTTTATCAAATTTTGAGAAAATAAATTTTTTTCTCTTTCTACCCTTCAGTAAACCACTCTTAATTTTAGGGTTAGATGTAGAATTCCAGAAAGCCCTTTGGGGGACCTTATGAAGACTCCATATACCAGGTTTGAGCCCATTTGGTAAAATAGTTTCATCACTAGCCTGATGTACAGACAGTTGGACGGACAGACAGACAAACAAAAACAATTTTTTTGTTTCAGGGGGTCATTAAACCTTGACATTTATCAAAATCTCGAGTTTGATTTTTTTTTTTTGACGATCACAATATTTTCTTTCCGAGTTGTCGAGAGAAAGTAACAGTGGCTATTATTTTAATTTTTACAAAAGTGTGAAGTGGAATACTTAGTCTCTATACTTTAAAATATGAGTCAAATACTTAAATGAACCAGATTATTTTACTTAGTCAGCACGCAGGTTAAGTTAACATTTTATTTAATAATGTTCAAAATGAAATTTACTTACAATTGATACAGATTATATATATTTTTAAATAGTTGTTCGTTTAAGATGGGTGTAGTAACGAGGTAGTGGGCTGTGATTTACTATATATTGAACTAGCAAAAGTACCCGACGTTCTCCTGGGTAACTATGCAATGAATTTTGTGGTTACCCACGGCAGTGATTTTCTCTTCTTCAAACAGGCAGGGAAAATACCCTTCATTTTATTTCTTTAGAATTAATTTTAAATTAATTAAAAATAATCTAATTCAATTTTTAAAGTTCCGACTTCTAGGTGCACATGTTCGTGCACAGGGGCTACTAATTTTTAAAATTCAGACCTTTGTGTGCGATATATATATATATATATCGTAATGCTTATGATGGTCAGTCACACAGATAAACAAAACCTTCATTTTATTAATAAAGATTATTAACTTTGATCAACAATTTCACTAAGATGGCATAATTATTTATGGAACCTGAACATAAAAACTAGAGCTATAATTGATAATTTTACATTAAAAATTGATGTATATGCATAAAAAATTATTTTTAAAGATATATTATCAAAGTGTAACTCACTTCAGTGGCCGCATGGTCTAAGGCGCTACTCTCGCAATAGACTAGACTGCCGATGACGGGAATATCGAGGTTTGAATCTCGGTCGGGAGTACTAAGGGTGGTTTTTAAAATGATTTTCCCCTATCCCTCCACACACGTGTGGGAACACTACCTATATATATACAACTTTCATACCGCCTAAAAATTTTAGCGTAATTAGTACATAAGCCTGAAAGGGTAGGAAGAAACGATGCTAAAAAATACCCTTTTGTTCTGTCTATAAAGTAGTGTGAAATTGTTTGATAATATCGGCTGTCCTAAATAGTTATTTAATTATATTCACTCAAGCGAAAAAATATCTTTAAGATATTCCCCTCAAATTCCAACGAAATTCCTAGATTAGTGTTTATAGTTTGCAACGATTTGATATTTTTTAAAGTGTTACCATACTCAAATTGTAAATAATTTCCCTCTTTAATATTTATAAGATTACCATCCATATTTTTTATTTATGAAAAGTGTTTTATTTCCCTCTGTAACTATACAAAGGAAGAAGGATTCACTAAAACTAAAATATAATAAATTGTAAAAGCTGTTTTCAATTTTGGAGTAAAAATTTGGCAAAAAAGTTATAGCTATATTAGATAAGGGGGGTGGGGGTGGGAAATTGTTTCTAAGCTACATTTATCCTGGGTGGTGGCTCAGTCACACCTAAAGCCGTTAAACGTAACCACACAACGGAGTCGTAGCATACCTCCCTTTTTTTCACGATTCTCAATAGGAGTCGCCAAATGTTGCGCACGCGCATTTGAAAGTTTCTAACAGGTCTTTTATTCAGCCTCTTTTTAGTAAATGATTGTTAAGTGTACTTTTTAGTGAATGAAGTCAGAATACGCATGGCTTTATTTAATTTCTCATGTTTTTAAAAAAAACTTTTCACAGTGATGAGACTGGATACTAGTAAACCTTTGTAGGCCTACTACTTTTTGAACAAAGTACGTCATAATCAAAACTTACTAAAGACCTTCATTAAAATTGGTCCGAAACTATTTTTTGAATTTAGCCCAGAAAATTCATTTATACGACACTAGACCAAATGCAATAAAAATAATGCAATATTTTGGTGGATAAATGTAATTATGTGTGAAGCTAGTAGTAAGCTACCAATGTATTTATTGCCAATCTTTTTTTTAAGTTTCAATTTGTGTAAGGGAGCAGGGAAAGAGTACGTACACCACTTTTTAAGGGACATAAGGCATATTTTTAATATTTCATAAATAAAGTTCACATTTGTGTTTTAAATACAATATATAGATTAATAATATATGAGCAAATTTTTATTTTTATTTCAAAAGAGGATATGACTGTATAAGCAAAAATGTGCAAATACGTATTCTTATCCACACAGTCGTCCAAGAGTACACGTGATTGAGCCTTGACCCTCAAAATCAGAACATTCTTCATGCCACCAGGATCCACACACTCAACATTGTACCCAATCCTCTTCATATGACTCTCCACAATCTGCACAAAAGGTTTCTTCCTGAGATTCGTTAATAACATGAGTGTCCTTTAAGGGGCAGTGGATCCTGGTTATTGGATGTTGATGGTCTTGATAAGTCAAGTAATTTATTTTTAACTATTGACTTTTTTATTCCTGCAAGTTTTCTATTTTCTTCTCTTTCCACTCTTTTCTTTTTTTCCTGCAACTTGTTTTAGTATGGAGATAATGTGAAAATTTCAGATTTTTGTGCTGGTCTGATTAATTTTTTTTTGTCATGATGACTGTTTGGTAGTGAATGGATCATCATTACACTGACCTTTGGACTCGTATTAGTTGAGCCAGGGGATACAGGGCTAGCATTTGATGACGAACATGGTGTTTTAGTTGCGATTGTTGAATGGATTATTAGTGATGCAGGTTGGAGATCATTTGCTGCACTAGAAAGTCCTTCTATCACTTCTTTTTCAGGCCGTCCAGTTTTGTTGGCTTTCTCGACGTTTTTGAAAGTCACTTCTGATGGGGCATAGTTTTCTGCTGAATAAATTTCCGGATTGTAGGGTAAGATCCCTGTTGATGAAAACGCACTTTCGGTTTTTTGAATACTGGCCACTCTAGTGTATGCTGCTTGGAATAGTCCAGCGACTTGCATCTGAGTGACCATTTGTCCTGGATTAGAAGTCATCCATTTTTCTACTTCAGTTGCATAAGCAGATTTTAAAGGACCAAAGAAACCCTTGTCAAGGGGCAGTAACATGTGGTTGGCATGAGGTGGCAGTGAGAGAAGGGTAGTAAAACTATTTCTACAGAACAGCACTGCTGGAAGAGAGCAGTGAGACACGTTGTTTGTTCAAAATCAACAGGATTCGCTCGTCCTCTGTAGGATTAACGTGTTGTACAAAATGCCTTAACCGGTCAATGAAAAGCTCTGAATTCATGTAGCCGGATTCTGAGATCAATGTAAGGGTTCCCACAGGATAGTCACTAAACCATTCTGGTTTTATACATTTGTGCGGAAAGATTAAGGCAGGTGGAACGTAACTGCCAGAAACACTTACACAACAGACAGCAGTTACCAGTTGTACCCTCTCCCCTGAAGTCACTTTACATACAAGCTTTTCTCCTTTTGGGAAAAATACTTTTGGAATCTTGTTAATAACAGTTAATATACCGGATTCGTCCATATTAAATAATCTATGGGGTAAGAATTTGCCTTCTTCATAACATTTACTCAAGTTTTCAAAGAATATTTGACACTGAGTTTTGTTGAACCCCATCGTTCGGCCTATACTGCATTGTTCGGAATACTCTTAGCCGCTTTACAAATGCGTACACTTGCCCTCGACTCTCTTAATTTACGTGATCAACGTTATATAGCATCACACTACGGAACAAATCTGTGTTGCCACACTGTGTTCTACGTTTTAACAATACAATTGTTTTCATACAAAAATGTATCCGATAAATGTTATTATTTATATTGTTTCTCTTAAGTTTATAGATTGAAAATTTACATTCTAAGGAAAGCGTTTCTTACCTGTCAATTAAACAGGAATACACTCGACTATCTTTGGTGCTTGATACACTATCAATGACGACAAACTAAACTTTTCTTTCTCAGAGCAGCCAACTGCTGAAATTTGACATGCGTACTCTTAGATGACTGCTTACTCTTTCCCCCCTTCTCCCGTAAATATATTGACAAGTTAGTTGATTTATTAATATTCGTTTAATAAAAGTAAACAAATTTAAATAATGATATAGATTTTAATTTGCTGTGATTAAGAGATCCTCAATGGCCCTAATCCCATATTTTTTATTGCATGCCCAAATATTTAAAAATATCTTAAAAGTATATTAAAATATTCACATTATTTTAGTAACAATAAACACAATTTGTCCTAAAATGTTTAAAGTTTAAAATATATTCCAAATTCAGACAGGAAGGAGCTTTATAATATTGGATACAGATTGAATAGAATAATTGAAATAAGTTAGGAATAGTTTAATTGATATAAAATGTAGGTTAATATTATATAAAATAGTAAATTTGGTATATTAATTATAAAGAGATTCGAAAATAAGGAAAATGGAAAGTATAACAACAATTATAAAAATGTATACAGATTTTCTCTGATATAAAGTATAGTAAAAGTTTAAAAGGAAATAAAACAAAATGAACGGTTAGTTGAAGGCTATGAGAGATTGGTCAAAAATATAATATGAAAATATACATAAAATTACCAAGTGTGCTCCACATTTGCCCTCACAAGGTTAATTTGACACAGTTCCAGACCTAATGCTTCACAGAAAATATTGAAGAGCCAGGGATCGAGCACGGAACCTCTGAATCTGTAGCCAAGAACTCTATAAAGATTATACCACAGATGCGGTCACGTTAACCACTAGTAAATTTTAAAATTAAATACTTTTAATATTCATTTTAATTCCACTTATTGGATTAAAACTTTCAACAGTTGGAATGAATCCAAATGTTTGAGTCTCATCTTGATCTGGTTTAACGGTGATGGAGATTTCTAGGTTTAGTTTTGAATCTCGTCTGAGTGTAACTATGTGGTTTCATTTATATTGATTCCCACTCTCAAAGAAAATAGGAGTAAACTTCTTCTAAATAATACCTTGCTCATATCTACCCTATTAACTTAAGGTGGGAGTTTTAGACTCTCGAGAAGGGTAAACGTGTTTGCAGGTTTTATAACAAAATATTTTCTTAGTCAAATTAAACCAAATATTTCTGCAGTGGATACATAAAGCTTAAATTTCTTCATGTAACGGTACAAACATTTCATGAATATCTGTCGAGATTGTCCTTGAATTTCATGACAACATTTGTCTTAATTTAAAAAGGGTTTTTATCTAATGCCGCTATGCTCACGAAAGATATTCAACAGCAGTTGATATCACCTTGTGAAGAAAGTTAAACTCTATGTTTCTACTTTAGCAATATTTTATTTATTTTGGCCAAAAAATTAAGTCTTTCTATAAAAACTGCAAACACACTGACCTTTCCTCACGTTTCCTGATAAAGGTATAAAAGGTAAATAATCTTCATTCTTAAATTTATTTCGAATAAAAATAATCAAAGAACACATAGTGAAAGATGACATTATAAATGTAGCTCAAACGATATTACTGAAACCTGCTTCGGTGGCCATATGGTCTAAGACGTCACTCTTGCAATAGTCTAGAGTCTAGACTGTAGATGACAGGGATAACAGATTTCAAATACCGTTTGTGTGTGGATTTTTTTAAAACAATCTTGCACCCTTCCTCCACGCGAATACGGGTGCAATTCCTCTCAATTTAACTTTCCTCATCCCTAGCTCACTATCGTAATTAGTACACATGCGTATAGCCTGAGCAAATAGTATTACATATTTCTAAAAAAAATAATTACTATAAATATCTTACTCTTTGTATTTTAATTCATAAATACATTTAATACCAGTTTATCCAAAGAATTTTTTTCTAAAAGTATTCTCGTCATACTTGGGTCCATGGTCTACTAAATATAAGGTCATACACAAAACACAAGATAACTTACAAATTAAAAATATTTCTTAGTATTTTTGATACATCATTACTTTAGTAGGGATCATTAGTGTCGCAATGTAAAAGTCATGTGTGGTATTAACTTGAGCTTAAGAAAACAATATCATTGTTAATCTGTAATCCCTTGTTGACACCTGATTAGTACGATATACAGTGTCGCCTAACATTAATACCTTAGATTTCAATAAGCTTGTGTAATTGACGTCACAAAATGCAACTAAAAGAGCTTAATGAAAGTTGACAAGCGGCTCATAAATTCACTGGTTTTTATATTAAGATAAATTAATATCTCTTTATTTCGATCTTTACCCTATTTTATAATCATAAGTATAGTAAACTGTATTCAAGATTTTTTTTAATACCTAACAAAGCAAAGAATGGTCTTAAACAACATTAGACATATTATATATATATATTATATATTTAACAAAACAAGGTAATGTTAAACTAAGTATTTGTTTGTATAATATCTCACAGATATGAACATCCTTCTTTTATTATTTTTTATTATCAAATTCTTATTTTAATTTACAACACTTAAAACACATGTTCATATATTTGATTTATTTTCTTAGTTTAGGTAGTCACCTCAAAATATATATTTTTACAATATTAGCGAAAATGATGAACAAAATTAAATAAGAAATATACATAATAATTCAATTTATTATTGTAGCTATTAAGGAAAATGAAATAAATTTTACATATAGTAAAAAAACAAGAATATATTATATTATTTTATCAACACGAACAAAAAAGAAAACAATGTTACAAATAATAACATACTACCCGCTTCGAAGGCCTAATGGTTAAGGGATCACTTTCACAAAAGACTGGATTGCCAACAGAGGGGATATCGGGAATCAAATCCTTGTAGGGTGTTCTGTGGGTAAATATTCATAAATATTTTCCCACTCTCCTTCCACAAAAATTCAACCACACTTCATTTAAATACAACCTTTCTAATTCCTAGCACATTATAGTAATAAGTATATATGTATAGTTCGAACGGGTAGTAAGACGTGTTGCTAAAGAATGAAACATGTCTTTAGTAATATTTTTAGAAAATAAAACACTATGTTGAAAATATATATATGAATCTATATTTATAAATTTTTGATCTCTAGATATTATGCACAATGGAAACTAAATGCGTAATTTGAGCTGTTATTTATTTTCAAATAAAACTTAAATTCTATCGAAATGTGTAGGAATACGACAATTTATTTTTCTAAATATCTCTTAAGAATCTAAAATATTTAGTAGCTTTTAATAAAAATAGTTTAATATAGATAATTAATTTTATATAATCATTTCATAGCAAAAAAAAAGCACCATTTTCTGCAGATAAATACATTAAAACAGTTTACCATTAAATCAAGCTATGTAAATTAAATTGAATACATTAAGATATTGTGTATGTATTCCACCTGTATAAAGCTATCAAGCCAAAGGCCAAAAATATTAGTTTGTTATAATTTCGGGATAGGGATTAGATATTCAGTTAAAAGAAAGTACAACCTTGTCAGCGTGTAACAATGTTAAGACAACCTTAGTGAAAAATTTACCCATATGGATAAATACCTTCAATATACCTTGGCAATATCCTAGCCTCAATATACTCGACGTTGACAGAACATCCTATTACCAAGCTGACACCTTACACCATGGTATCTCTGATACAAGTTATTCATTGTGTCAATTCTCTTAACATGGATTTTATTGTGGTGAATAGAAACTATTAATGTTTCAATAATACCTTCTCTCCCCCAAGGAGATATAAATGCTCCTCAAGCATGATTCTGGCTAGTTTGAATAGTAACTATTATTGTTTTATAACATTTTCTCTCCTCCAAGGAAATATAAATAATCCTCAAGCATGATTATTGCTGGTGTGAATAGTAACTATCATTGTTTCGGGAGCAACTTATCTCCACCAAGGAGATATGAATGCTCCTCAAGCATGACTATTGCTGTTGTAAATAGTAACTATTATTGTTTAAGAAACCCCATCACTCCTCAAAGAAGATATGAATGTTACTCAAGCATGATTATTGCTGTTGTAAATAGTAACTATAATTGTTTAAGAAACCCCATCACTCCTCTAAGAAGTTATGAATGCTCCTCATGCGTGATAATTGCTGTTGTAAATAGTAACTATTATTGTTTAAGAAACCCCATCATTCCTCAAAGAAGATATGAATGTTACTCAAGCATGATTATTGCTGTTGTAAATAGTAACTATTATTGTTTAAGAAACCCCATCATTCCTCAAAGAAGATATGAATGTTACTCAAGCATGATTATTGCTGTTGTAAATAGTAACTATTATTGTTTAAGAAACCCCATCATTCCTCAAAGAAGATATGAATGTTACTCAAGCATGATTATTGCTGTTGTAAATAGTAACTATTATTGTTTAAGAAACCCCATCACTCCTCAAAGAAGTTATGAATGTTACTCAAGCATGACTATTGCTGTTGTAAATAGTAACTATTATTGTTTCAGGAACACCACCTCTCCTTCAAGGAGATATAAGTGCTCCTAAAGCATGATTCTCCTTCATTATGATGTCCTCACCATTGTACTGCTGACAATTGCAAGTGTACAGGCTTTTTCGATCAGTAACAAGTCTGACGCCACATCAAGAAGCAAAATACGGTAAATATTAAAAATCTACTAAAATATTAGTAGATTATTAAAAGGGATTTGTAAATAAAAGGCTTTTAAGAACTTTTGTATAAGATTATTTATATAATATCGGTAGATCTCCTTATTTTTTTAAGCTGATAAACTGACCTCAATCACATTTACTATACATGATGTATCACTTTTTAAGAGCACAAACCTCAAAAAAATTAATATTACAGGAATCTTCCAATCTGATAGCTTTGAAAAACATATTCTTTTTATTTACTTCAGAACACCTTTAACACCAGAATGGTGGGCTGTAGCAAGATACATTATATAAATAGAAAAGTTGAAAGTGATTTCTACTTTGGCAAAGGCAAAGTCTTTTGAGGATTCAATTTAATAAATTTTCCCGGATCACTCGCTGTACTGGGGGATATTCCATACTCCCCCATACCTTTCGGTTTCCCCCCCCCTCCCCCCTGGAGAAAAATCCTGCGGGCGCCCTTGTATTAATATCGTGTTTTGTTTATTCTCTCATTTATTTGTAGCTTGTAATTTCTAAGATTGAGAAAAATATGAAACTAAGATATTATTCAAGTTAGACATAAGAAACCTATCCAAAATCTAAAACTTATTTTTAAGTATTGTAAGAAGTCAACTTTTTTTTTTTCTAAGATTTATATGAACGTAGTGTTTATTATAAAAATGTTTTTATTTTATTTTAGAGATGATACTCAGCCCAACTTGGTCTCTTACCTGCTAGATCAAGATGAAATTCAAGGTTCTCAAAAGGTGAGGTAAAAATATTATAAAAGCCAATATAATTTGATTAGTTGAATAGTTTTCAGACATTTTCATACGATGTATTATTTTTTTATTATTCCAAAAATCACGTTAAAAAGACTGAAAACTAAAGGTATTTGTTTCATTACCAACACACCAATAAAAAAGCTGTTTGTATGTTTGTCTGAAACAGGTGTATGCTTTAATTATATTACACTTGGGAAGTTTTCCTCATACTGGTGTTTAATCTCTTCTCCAGGTGGATTCTGGTTAGAATTTTCATCTAATTAGTTATATTATCTTAGAGTACATAGTTTTGACTAGTATACATTATAAAAGAATCAACTAATTTTAATTCGCATCAATGGTCGCATGGTCTAAAAGTCACTTTCGTGATGGGATGGACTGGATTGTTGGAGACTGTGATATATGAGTTCAAATCCGGGTCGGGTTCTTTTTAGCATAGCGTATTGAATTACTCTCTTTTAGGGTTATAAGCCTATGTATCCCTTATATGTTAGGAATAATAAAGGTTGAATTTAGAGGAAATGCAGCCGAATTTGCCTGAACACAGAGAGAGCGTTTAAAACCACCTTTTGAATAACCGACCGGGACTAGAGCCCTGATATCCCCGTCATCAGCAGTTTAATATATTGCGAGAGTGACGCTTTAAACCATGGGGCCATAGAAGTGTGTTCGATCGGGTGTACTGAAGTTAGATTTCCTAAATTATTTCCTATTCTCCTTCCACGCGAATGTGGGTAAATTTACTTTAAAGTTCTACCTTTCTCATTCCTATTCCTGTGGGGTAATAATTAATGCTTGTGTACTAAGACATGGGGGAGTAAAATAATAATTCTAAATATATGTAATATACTTTGTTTGGTATATTATTCTAGAAGGCGGAGACCAACGCGGACGAAACAGCGGACAACCGACTGCCAACGTCGGTCGTCCCAGACCGTTATGTCATCACGCTCATCCCAAACCTGGACGACGGGAACTTCACATTCGTCGGCGCCGTGGAGATCACCCTGAACGTCACTAACGCCACCAACTCCATCACCGTCCACGCCAACGACCTCGAGATAGATGACGAGAGCGTCTCAGTTCGCCGTTTGACAGACGAGGTGGATTTAGTAGTCCTCGGTTTGAGTCCTGACCCCGGACGGCATTTCTTCACGGTGACAGTGGCCGAGAGTTTGGTCGTAGGTCAGCAATACAGGCTCAGGATCAACTACACAGGACATCTCCGGGAGGATATGGGAGGTTTCTATAGGAGCTACTACTACGTGGGTACCGAGAAAAGGTAGGCTGATTACAATTAAAGAGGGGAAAGGGGAAAAGTCCTATTTTAACTATTTGTTTACATCCATTAATGTTTCCAGCCTGTGGTCTGGGTCAGTTTTTTATTCAACCCATGTATTTTCCACTACCGGCTAGGCCTGTCGTAGCTTCATGCTTCATATGCCTTATTATCAAACTTAATACAAGGACAGGCACAACATCCAGTCCCCAGCCGTCAATTTATCAATTTGAAAGGGTATATTTCACCAATTATACACTTTTCGACCATGTCAGGAATCGAACCTGGTGCCTTTTAGCTTAGTAGGCAGACACTCTACCAACTGAACTAGGGTTTCGGACCAATTTTAACTTTGATTGAGTTAATCTGTTTTGTTAAACAATATTGACACCTTTATAATACACTTTATATAATGGTTAACAGAAAATACTCTTATATTTAAATTAAATTAAAAACATATTATTGGCTGGGGTATCTATGGGGGTTTGAAATTAAAAAAAGTTGTCCTGGAAAATGTGTGTAATTCGACTTTCAACCTTTTTCTGCCAGACCCTTCAATTTAATTTTTTCTCCATTTATTCTTTAATTTCAACAGTGACCGTCCAAATTGTCTTGTAAGTAATGACATAGATTAGGTTCATGGTATTAGGAAGTGATTGACCTATATAGAAATTTGATTTAATGTTTGTTTTACGGCTAGATTTAACACTATGGATTAGGTTCTGTTTCTATGGTGTACTGGTATATTAAGGTGTTTAAATGCACAATTAAGCTCTATCAATATTAGTAGAATTCACCTCAGGAGTTGTATTTTTCTCTATAAAGGTTTAATCTCAAAAATTGTTTTGAGTTATATTTTTATATTTTCTTGTGTTATTTTTTGTGTTTCTGCCTTAAAGAGTTTTTAATTTAATACAGATTCTTTAGACCCCTCTTGTCAAGTATATCCCTTATACTAACCGTGTTAAAATGTACTGATTAAAGAAAAAAAAACTAAATAAGTACGTTATGCCATGTATTAAAACACATTTCCACACAAAATGTATACAAAGTTAAATTTACAATAATTTACCAAGCTATAATTTTAATGTATATTTTAGATGGTTGGCGTCCACCCAGTTCCAATCTACGAGTGCCAGAAGGGCCTTCCCTTGTTTCGATGAGCCAGCTTTCAAAGCGAAGTTTAAGATCAGCATCGCAAGAACTGAAGACAGACACGCCCTTTCCAACATGCCCGTGGCTAGCTCCGTTTATGAGTAAATATTATAAAATAGTTAATTAAAATTTGGTTTTAATATTATCCGCAAATTATTTTTTACTATTATTTCACTAATATTTTTTACTATTTTTTACTATTATTTTTAATTAAATACAGTTGAAAAATGACCCCTATACACGGGAATAAAATTCGGGCTATGGGCTTTTAAGGTGTGATTTTTTTCAATTATATTTAATTGAATTGAAATATATATATAACGGTAAACATCTATATAAATATAAAAAAATAACTACCAAATATTATTGATTATTATTCATTTTAATTTGCTGAATATTCTAGATTGAGAGATTGATTATCTTAGCTATCTGTTTAAAATTCCTTATTCTAAAAAAGTATAAGGTAAATGTTCAGACAAATAAAAGTATTACCATGTAAGTAAAATAACAATAAAAATAATTATCATATAAGCCTATTAGATTACCGGTGACATGGAGGTCTAGGTTTGAATCTCGACCAAATAAACTGAGTTGTTTTCCACCTATGATTTAAAACTGTTATTTTACTATCCCTTATTTCCATTAATATGGGTGCATTCACTTTAAACTGAAAAATATAAAACGTACTACGGTAAGGGTGTAGAAACGCGAATTAAAGACAATCAGTAATTTTACATTTTTCAAAGGAATAGTTTTTTTGTCTGAAATACAAAAACTAAAAATATTTCTCTAGAAACATAAAGTTTAAATCTCTTCATATGGTTATATCAACAGTTCTCGAATATATGTCATGAGCATAGCTGCATTAGAGGATAAACTTTTTAAATGAAGAGAAAAAGTTGTCATTCATTTCTGACACCCTTGATATATGTTCAAGAAAGGTTGAAGTTAGCATGCTATTGAAATTAAACTCTATGTTTCTACTGGAGAATTGTTTGATTTATTTCAACCAAAAAAGGTTTTGATATAAAAACTGCAAAAATACTGCCCTTAGCTCACTTTCCCTACACTGATGGTAAAGACCTTTTTAAAAAATATATAAAAACCCTTTTTTATGATTGACATTTATAGAATTCTACTATAATTATTAATGTTATTTTATAGGCATTGATATCATCTATAAACGTGACAGCTGAAGATACCATGACAAGTCGTATGAATATATGAATGTAAATGTCATATACGATCCTTCCTAACATATTTTTCTACTGTGCATGACTGTTAGTTACGAGTATATGTCAATTGTATTTGCCTTAAAATAATGCATATTCAACGACATTCATATTTATGCTTGCATATTTTAGCCAAAATCTCAACCTGACATGGGACCACTTTGAAGAGACGCCGATGCCGATGTCTTCTTATCTCGTAGCTTTTGTGGTCTCGGACTTTGTCAGCCTGAACGCCAGTGATGGAATGTTCCGAACCTGGCAGCGGGCGAGCGCTTTGTCTCAGGCCAATTATAGCATCGAGATAAGTCCGGACGTCCTTAAGGCGCTGGAGAACTTCACGGGCGTCGAATACTTCCTCCCCAAACTGGATCAAGTGGCCGTTCCTGACTTCTCAGCTGGAGCCATGGAAAACTGGGGGATCGTCACTTACAGGTATAGTCAAGATCCCATTGGCGAATTTTGAGTCAATCTTATACTCGTTTATTTTTTCTTGGGTGAATTTTTTTTTTGTTATTTAGTAATACTATCAAATAATCTTTATAATCATAAAATAAATTAAAATTAGTGAAAATAAAGCATGAGACAATTTAAGTTGTCCGTTGTTAAATACTTTGCAAAACGGCCAAACTTAACCATTCGTTTAAGAGATGGTTTGGACCTCATACAGCCCGCGACCATTAGGTTGAACAAAAGATGCTCTAAGATTTGTTTTGTGCACCATGACTACTACTTGTTAAGGCTAACAGCATAAATATACATTTGGGTTGGAGATAAGGAAGGCTAAATTATAGGGTATATAACCGGATTTGCGTGAAAGTAGATTGATAATTCAATTATATACAACAACCCTCAGTGTACTAAACTGGTAATCAAGCCTCTATCACCCCGTCTTCATGTATATTGTGAAGGTGACATATTAGACAATGTGACCAATAAAGCGGGTCTTGTCTATTCAATCGTTTGTTATGTGCATTAACGTTACAGAAGGTCCAAGAATAAATTTAGCTTTTTTACCAACATAATTTTCTTAGCATTTAAACGGTTAATATAACGTTTCGTCAGATAAGTTATTTTTTTAGGAAGCTTAGCCAATCAAATTTCTGCACATCGGTGGTCTAAGGTTCTAAGGCAGCGTTTCCCAACGTGGGGTACGCTTAGCCCCAGGGGTACGTGCCAGGACTTTTGGGGCTACGCAAAAATATTTTAATAATAGCAGAAAAAGCTACAAATGCCAGGAGTGTAAGACAATTGATCAGTCAAAAGTTATGAAATTAACTCAACGATATGGCGAAAGACAGTTATCTTCTATATTTGACCTTGAGAAAATTATTTCAATTTTAAACATAAAACCAATTTTAAAATTTTTAATGAATTAATTAAATGTGTTAGTTTTTAATGTAGCTTTTACATTTTTATTGTAACACTATATGAATTCTATATTAACCTCCCACTGTTTTTTAAATTCCATTATTAGCCCGTTTATTTTCAGTTGCAGCAAATAAATCTGAAATAACTAATACTGTATTAATTAGGATTTTGCTAAAACTAATGGCACAATTTAAGGAAATGGGCCGCCAAGGGGTACGCAAGTGATAAATGTTCGAGAACCGCTGTTCTAAGGCATTAAGCAAGCAATACCCTGAATTGCTGGGAAAGTGCCAGCTGAGGTTTAAATATTGAACGGGCGCAATCAGGATTATTCTTCTTCTCGTGCTAGTGTGGTTGTACTTTATCTAAAAACTATCTTTCTTGTTCCTAAATCTTAAAGAAAAACAGTGATATCCCTTGTATTAAAATGTAATAGTGATGAGTATCTAAATTAAAATTAAGTAAGTAACGTTAAAATAACAGGCCTCCAGAAACAAATACATTTAACATTCGTAATGCTATTTTATTTGCCTATACGCATGCGCAGAGAGCAGAATATTCTTTTCGAGTACGGCGTCTCGACGTCGGCCAACAAGCAGCGCATCGCTGAAGTGATAGCCCACGAGCTAGCCCACAAATGGTTCGGCAACCTTGTCAGCCCCAAGTGGTGGAACTACCTCTGGCTCAGTGAGGGGTTCGCCACTTACTTCCAGTACTTCGCAATGCACAAGGTAACAAACATCACTCAGTTGTTTTAGGGTGGTATGCAAGAACGTTAGTGAATTCTTAGTGGACCGATAGTGTGGTCCCGAGCACACTCTCAGTCACCTTTTAACCAAGGATGACCCAAGCAAACCCACGCTAGTGTCCACTTAGCAACCACTTAGTCAATTTCTTGCGAATGGCATGATATTTAGATGTTGCTTTAACCTTAATTAAAATCTTTAATGGTTTGGCTAATTAATTCATAGTTTGAATATGGTGATTACCAACAAGTGAGCAATACTCAGCCTTTAGGCATATTTATGGTACATAGTGATAAGTGTATTTTGTGAAACAGTTTTTTGGGAGACGCTATAAGAAGCAATTAAAGGAGTAAGAATGGTGGAAGGATAGAGGAATAAGGCTGGAAACAGTCGATGATGATTATGATGTAGGATACGTTTATTGGCCTTGTTGGTGGTACATGATGATTTGTTTAAAATCTAGGATGAGTAATGAGATGTGTGATTTATGCGAGGTGGTCAAGTGCGACCCTAGGAAGGTTGAAGTCGTAAATAGTTTCCAGGGTTAGCTGGTGGTAGAATGTGAGTAGCAGGTGAGGACCAACCTTAAGGTTGCAAACTCTCATTCAATGTTCTAGAGGGGCTGGTATCGTGGTTAGTATTTCTAAATCCATCCCCCTCTTTCGCAGAAATTTGTACCTCTAATTTCAGACTAACAGCATATTGGGACGCAAACTTGGGCATTGTGCTTCTGTATATAGCTTACAAATAATTTCCCTAGAAAGTATTCATTACCGCAAAAACAATGCATCAATTGATGAGAATTAACGACCCCCTTTTGTATATCATCTAATAATATTACTAAACACAATTATTTAGCTAACAGCTTAAATAGAACTATAAATACTATTACTAAATATATATATTTCAGGTTGACCCCAATATGAGGTTAGACCATCAGTTCCTTTTTCTTCATCACCACACGGCGTTTCAGACAGACTCCTTAGAATCGTCACACCCAATGACAAACTCGCCAACTGGTTCTTCAATTACACAGATTGTATACAATAAAGGTCAGTAGCAGAATTATTCATAGTGTCCTTAAATTAATACAATACACTTTTCAACTAAAATAATTTGCTTGAACTATTAGTTTTGAAATGTGTCGAGCTTTAAAAAAATATGTTATATATTTTTAAAAATTTCCTAGACAAATGTAAACATAAATCCAAGATCGATGATCGCATGGTTCAAGTTAATAGCAACATAATTAACTAACTGCTTGTGACGCAAGCGTTAGGGTTTGAATTTCAGATGAGCTTATTGAGGAATGCTTAACTTAAATGGCTTTTCATTATCCCTCCACGCAAATGTGATTAATTTCCTTTTTATCCTCATACCAAAATTATTAAATGCGGATGGCCGGACGGGCATTAAAATGCAGTGGACATAAAAATAGATTATTAAGAGTGTGAATGTGGTATATAAGTGATAGTTAGCACTACTATTTCTTTTCAGCTGGTTCCGTTATCAGGATGATGGAACACATTTTGACCACAGAAATATTCCGCAAGGGACTGAACAGATATTTGACCGAAAGGTAAGATGAATTTTTAGATGAAAATTAATGTATATAATAAAAAATTGTAATGAATAATTAGTATCAAAAAATGTGTTTATTCATGAATTAAATAAATAATTTTATTTAATAAACACATTGGTAATTTTTTCCGTTAAAAATAAATCATGTAAGATTGTGTTGGAATAAAACATAAAAATATGTGCAAGTTGAATTAATTGAGTCCTCCAAATTGAGATGTTATGGAGGCTGAAAACAATGAACGATTGTTTCAATATTTGATTTTATCTTAAAATAATGTATTTTTGTTTGACTTATATTATTTACGAGGTTAGTTTAATGCACTTGTATTATTATAAAAGCTGGGGTAGTTTTACAATTGGAATTTAACTTTGTGAATTTTCCATCTCAACCTTTCTCCAAGCTATTTTAAGGGATTTTTTAATCATCCAATCTTCCTATATCCTTTATATTTTGTGGTGAATGAACCTTTATTTAATTCATAGATAATTTTAAAAATTATAAACTACACTTATTATTGGTACACAAAGCAAAAATTCCCGCGTTCAATTCCCGTTTCCAGTTTGTAATTTTTCTCTTAATTGAATTTGACATTTTATTTTCACTCCCTTTAATAAATTTAATACTTACTAGTAAAAATTTTGACTCCATCACATATAAATAATAAATCATAAGTTGAAATATAATTGAGTGAATTATTTTGATATTAGTTAAAAACGATAATCTTGTAAAATTTAAGAACAATTTTAACTAGTAATATGGATATAATATTGGAAATAAGGTTCAAGAATACAGTCGTGAAATGCGTGCTATTACTCACTCAGTAAGTTGTTGACGTCTCACCTGCTGTTTAGGAATGTAAAACTCATAATACACAAAAAACTAGTTTTACTGGTGGTTTTCTAAGGGAATGAAAAGTAGTCTCTTACCTTACATGACGAAAACCAATTTAGGGTGTTCGAAAATTAGGGGCTTAGGAAGATATTTGGTCCAAAAGGTTATGAGGTTACCGGGGAGTGTGAGGACGTTATATAATGATGTTTTAAATATTCTGTGCTCATCAAAAGACATTGTTAGGATAGTCAAATCTCGTAAATTACGGTTTGCAGGACATGCTACTTGAATAAAAAAAATCTAGAACCGCGTTCAGAGTATTGACTGGAAAACCCAATGGGAAAAGACCATTGGGAAGACCTAGACGCAGATGGGAGGATAGCATTAGAATGGACCTGAAAGAGATAGAGTGTAATAAAGCGGATTGAATAAACTAAGCTCAAGATAGTTATAGAGTGTAATGAGGGAGGACTGGATAGAACCAGCTCAAGATAGAAATTGGTGGCGTACTTTTGTAAAGTGTGGCAATAAACTTTCGAGTTCCTAACGCCATAGAGTTAGTTAATAATTAAGTAAACTTTTAAAATTAACCAAATGAAATAATTCTAGTACCATAACACTTTTTTTTTAATTTGGTTGTTAAATCTTAAGCTAGGGCAAATTAATTTACTGTAAAGTTAAATACCTTTAAATTTAGTTACGGATTTATACTTTTGACGTACTTCTACAATTTTACTAACTATTTGAACAATGTAAACGTGTTCAGGTATAACAGCATTGCTGAAGCAGACGACCTGTTCTCCGCTCTTAATGCTCAGTATATTGAAGACACCCCAACACCCCAAATAGATGTGAAGACAGTGATGGACACTTGGACATTGCAGAAGGGCTACCCTGTCGTTACTGTTAATAGGAACTATACCACAGTCAGCGCCATTGTTTCTCAGGTTAGTCACTGTTTCGAGGAGAAATACGTCATTATTTTCATGTTATTCATCATAACTGTGTACAATATAGTCCAATTTTCATATAATAGGCTTTTTATCAAATACAAAATAAAAGTTTTTTGCTGCCAACATTGACAACATTTTATTTAATGTTATTTCCCACATATTGTTTTTGATAATATTTATCAAAAAGTGACAGCAGCATTTTAAATGAATCAATATGTGAGAGTGTGTAAAAGTAGATCGAGTAGCTTTTCTAGTTGTCAGATAAGGAAAGCCCTTTCTATTAAAATTGGACTTCTCCACGGGTTTTATAACTGGGTTTTTCTTAGGTTAGTCACTGTCACTAGTGACAGTATGTTGCACCATCACTGTTTTTAAGGTAAGTTAGTAATTATGAATCGGTTAAGTCTACAGAGAAAAAAATATCCCCTCTTTCAATTGTAACTTTGATTCACCGTTATAGTAACACAGGTTTGATACAAACAAGTTTTAAATTAATTTTTATTCCTATGTGTTAACACTATTGATGGCCGGCCTTTAAGTCTAGTGTCAGCATATCTGTCTTCTCATCTAGAAGTCCCGGGTTCTATTTCTGGCGGCAACATTTGTATTTTTCCCGAAGGAGAAATGTTTCTATGTTTTCTATGGTATGGTCAATTAGACTAAAGCTATGTTTAATACCTCTACTGGTAGCATATCATCATCATAATCATCACATTATTTCTTCGGAATGAAGTAATCACAAATACATGATAGCCCACGGTTACATATCCGCTAATGCCAGTAAAAGACTAGGCATGTCTAACTGACAAACCTTGGTAACTGATATAAGCTAAAACAAAACATTAATGCTGATTACGTATAGTGAAGACTATTTCCGATAGTATTATTACAAATAATTTAATATATATTTAGGAATGTTAAACTGAAAAATCAATACGTATTTATATATGAGTTAGGACTTAGATGTTTTATTTATAAATTAAAGACATTTTATTATAAAGTAATGTTGTTTAAAGTATTAATAACTAAGAAAGTAGTATGATGCTGAAAGACACTTAATAAATTTAATCTTAAGAAATAATAATTTGTAACAAATTTCTGAAAACTTAAAAATACTTTATCAACACTCATATTTTCAACATAAAAGAGTCAATAAATATTCAAAATAACATCGCATAACATATTAAAATATACAATATAAACATATGTGAATTGACATAAAAATGAAAGTGTAAAACTTATTGAAAACAATTAAGGTTAAAATTAGTTAACATCTGCCTGTCAAATCAAGTTTGTTGAATAATGGTACGATATAAATAAGTTGAAAGGGTTAAATTAAATTGGTATCAAACTCTTATCTGAAATTGACGTCCCTTTACTCCTTTGATAAGTCTAGACAAGATGGAGAATTCTGGAAGAATTAATAATCCAACATGTTTCAGTACGTCATTTTTTATACCCTATTCATGGAAAGTTGCTGTGTAAAACACAATGTGTTTAAATGACTGCTAGATGTTAACTAAACTGAAATAGTAAATATTTATTCAATTTATAAATAAAAAATCTAAGTCTTAATTCATATTTATCAATTCCTTACTCAAAAATTAAAGTTTTAGAATGTTTTATAAAATGACGTATTTAAATGATAACTACTTTCGAAAAACATAGATCTGGCAGAGGTAGTCTAATGAAGTTCAAGGTTGACTTTGAACCTAGAAGTATAAATGTGAAAAAAGTATCGATACTTTACTAATATCGATATTTTCCTTTTGATACCAGTATTTTTTTACTCGATACTTTTTCCCTTGTACTTTTACTGATATTAGTACTCACACTCCGGTATCGGATTGGTATCGAAAGAAACAACATTTTTGTCTTCTTCACTCATGCTGGTATTAAATGTTTACTATGGTTAAAGACGGGTACAAAATAGATTGAAAAATATATTACTAATCATATTTAGCTATTAAATAACTTTCCATCAGCTAAATTGTCATATACATTTTAAAAGCTGGTATGGTAAAACCTTTTATAATATCCATTATACAATACTATCTATCATACCTTCCAAGTTCCAACACATAACATAGACGCGATAGACCTAAATATATGCCTACTATAATATAGTTAAATCATTATAATTTTCATTGTTTAAATAAATATGAAAATACAATTATTATGCAAAAGTTGAAATTATTACTTAATAAAGACAATATTTTCCAGATTAAAATTTCGATACCGATACTTAATGCTATCAATCATTTTCTTTGAATACTAGAACAGTATTGATATTTTTCTTCTGATACTTTAAATGAGTTCAGTATCGATACTTTTCTTTCGATACCACATCTCTACCTAGAAGCAACGATACAATCCAAAATGGTAACAATCAGGGTGGTTTTATTGTATAGACTCTCCCCTAATTCAATAAGCTGATTTACTATAATCATATTTAAAGATAGTAATGCTATAATTTGCTATATCGTTTGTTGTAGAAACGTTTTCTCCTGAGAAATAATGAAGCTGAAGCGGACACTTCCAACTCCAGATGGTGGGTGCCATTAACGTTTACATCACAAGCAGACCAAGATTTCTTATCGACAGCCCCTAAAATATGGATGAATGATTCCCAAACCGACACGACCATCGAAGATATTGGAGCAAGAGCAAACCAGTGGGTGATTTTCAACATACAGGAAACAGGTAGGTTTGAAGTTAAGAGGACTAAAGTGACATGCTCATTGTTTGGAAACGATATAAACATGGACATTTTTGAAGAATCTGGTTGTGATTTAAATGGTTTTGGCTTCACCCTCAAACCCTAGCCCCACCTAATGAAGTAAATTTATGGTTTGTGTTTGACTCTTGATCAAGATATTCGAATATGGATTAATCAGATATAATGTGAATGATTTATAACACAGAAGTGTAATCGTCATAACTATCCAGCACTTTTCTAGCTTTCAACTGAGTCAGCTTGATAAATCAGCAACAACTTCCTCTACGTCTCTAATATTCTTCCTCCTTCACCCTAGTACACTTTTCTTATCTTACTTGCACTCTTTCAACATTCTGCACTTACTAGTTCCTTCTTTATTCTGGCCTTCGTATCCTACGGCTCCAACATTATTTTTTAAAGTCCCCCCTCTTCCTATTCTCTTGATATTCCTATAACATCTCATTCTTGATTAATATAATTTCTCATTCAGGTAATATATGCTTGTTTTATCCTCGTACAAACTTGTTTCTCAACCCATCTCTCCTGGTTGCACCAATTATGCTACTCATAAACTTATTTACGCAACGCGAATAAGTTCATTTAACAATCTATAGACATACAACTATTTAATATATTTATTTAAAACCAATATATTAATAATTATAGTAATCTCCAACACCAATAATATGCTGTGATGTATGACCCTGAACCAAGGTGATCCTAGGTAACTTCGCAGTAAGAGCATTGATACATTAAGTCAAAGATCTAAGGTTGCTTCCTGTGTTAAAGTAACATTTTTTAAACATATTATTGTAGAATATATAAATAATTCACAAGCACAAAAATAGTGCATATCAAACCTATTAATGCATCTCTCCTCCAAATGTTCTGATAGGTTTCTACCGAGTGAACTACGATGCTCAGAACTGGGCTTTTCTCGCCGGCTACCTAAACAGCGACAATTTCACCAACATCCACGTGTTGAACAGAGCCCAGCTGTTGGATGATGCCTTAAACTTGGCCAGGGCTGGAGTTTTGAGCTACAGGACAGCTCTGGAGACAACTAAATATCTTTCCCGGGAGACAGATTATATTCCATGGTACGCAGCGCTTACGGGGTTTTCTTACCTTGACAAACGCATCAGAGGACTCGGAGAATACGAACATCTTGCATTCAGGGTAAGTAAATGTATTTATGTATCAAGCTTGAGTATTAAAAGTAATTAATTAACTGAATATTCGTGAGTGAGAAGATAGTAAGGGCAACAACAACCTTCTCTGTCAAATACTAACATTCAAAGCTTGTGAGTTTGTCGTTTAGTGCGTTATTTCCTCCACGTCCTGTTCAGGCTGTACGCATTCAATTATATTAATGGTTAGGGATGGCCAAATTAGAATTTATTAAAAATTTATCAAGATTTACGTGGAGGGAGAGTGTTAAACCAATTAATAAAAACCATCCTTATTACACCTGGTCAGGTCTCAAACCTTTAAAGCCCCGTCAGCAGAAATGCATTATTACTCAATTTAATGTGTCTTTTGATAAGAGATAATAATTTTTACAAATATATATAAAAAATATTATCAACTAACAATTAGAAATGATAAAAATCCATAACACGTTTGAAGGAGCATACATCAAATTTTTATCAATAAAAATTAAACATATAAAAGTTCATTTTTTCAAGAAATATTTTTATGCAACTGTTTAGTTAAACGCTCACGTGTTTTTTTTCCAGAACTATATTCTTGAACTGCTGAGTGACTTGCAGAAGACGATAGGGTTCGAGGAGCAGACCAGTGACGATCACACCATGAAGCTGCTGAGGAACCTGGTGTTGACTTGGAGCTGTGACTATGGCAATAGAGACTGTATCTCCTGGTCTATTGATACCTTTGCGACAGCCATGTCAGAAGGAAATACATCCTCGTGAGTTCAAAACTAAATGTCTCATCATATGCCACTGTATCTCCTGGTATATCAACACCTTTGTGACAGCCATTTCAGGAGGAGATACAGCTTCCTAAGTTCAAAACTAAAAACATCATCATATGCCTCTGTATTTCCTGATGTATTGACACTTTTGAGATAACCCTCTCCGGAAGATATACACCTCGGTAAGTTCAAAACTGCCATAACAGAAATAGATATGTCCTCGTGAACTCAAAGCTAAGTTCCTTGCTATATGCTACTGAATCTCCTATTCTATTGTCACCTTTGATACAGCAATGTCAGAAGGATATACATCTTCGTAAGTTCGAAACTAAATATCTAGTCACATGTCACTGTATATCCTATAAATTTAAAAGATACACCCTCCTGAATAAAAAACTAAATACTTCATCACATGTCACTATATCTTCTGGTCTATTGACAACTTTGAGGCAGCCATGTAAGGAAGAAACATATCATCATGAGTTCCAAAGGCTCATACCATAATATAATTGGTTTTATAAGTTATTTTAGCTGGAGGAAGTTTTTTCATGTTGTCGAGTTGTTAGAAAGATCAACGGAAGGTCTTGAGGAGCTTGGTTCACTCTTAAGTAGTTCCTAAACAATCATTTACCTGTTATAATATAATAAACAACAAGTCAGATACCATAAATATTGGGTTAATATTAGGTTAGTAAATTTTTTAAATGTTATTTTAGTAATTAATCTTGTAAGTCATGCATTTAAACAACCCAATGTGTAGAAAGTACAACATAAATATTAATATATAATACCTAATTTAAAAAAATTAAGAACTAGCTTTATTAAAGGGCTCTGAATAAAGTAATTTATTTTAAATTTATTTTAAATTGTTAATTTAAATAAATCCAGGTGTAAAAGTTATTTTAAGATTAAACCAAGCTAGTGTTACATTTTACCCAATGTTCCTGGGTATGTGTAGCTACAATATATATTTGTTATTCATTCTAGGATACCTCCTGACGTCAAAACAGTTGTTTACTGCAACGCTCTACGTCAAGGAGGGGAGGCGGAGTGGGACTTCCTGTGGGAACAATACCTGACCTCTGAGGTTTCAACGGAGCAAGCACTCATCTTGGGAGTCCTGGGCTGTACCACAAACGAGACTGTCGCTCACAAGTCAGTGGTTTTGTAACGTTTTATTATGGTTTGGTTACGCTTGAGTGCCGGTATCAGCCGCAATCCGTTGTCACACGGTCTGCAACCAGACTTTCGCGATCGGCGGGCCGATTTCGCAGTAATTTTTTAGTCAATCACGTAATAAAAACTACATTGTCATTAAAATTCGATCTTTGAGTCTTATGGACTAACAAATATATAAATGACCATCCCATTAAAAGTATTTAAACAAAATACCTCAAAATTTTCTCAAACTTTCTTATAATATGTATTTAACAGAATACCTTCATAATGAAGGGTGTGTAAAGAAGAGGCTAGTTGTTATTGCTTAGATGGTGATAACATATAATAGGAATAGTTTTAACAAGCTATTCTTAACCTGGCAACACCACACAACAAGCCACTGGTGGTGAACGTTATGAATATGACACTATATTTTTAAATCTAGTTAGTTCGGGAATTAAATGAAATGTGCTTTAACAGATTATAGTTGCCGCTCGATGATTAACCAAATTTAGTTTAAGCTGCTGGAAATGAGCCCAGTTGGTCAGACCCGGTTGTGACAAAAGCGCAACCAACTCTGACGGATAAAGGTTATTTTCCCCATTCATAACAAAATAACCATTTGTCCATTTTTTTGGTCTAGTTGTCAGAACTCCTGGCTATTAATATAGAGATACTGGGTTTGGTAGATACTATCGATATTTTTCCAGAAGGGGAATTGTACCTATGGTTTCCAGGGTTTGGATAATTGTGACTTCTACTGGTACCACATAATCATAATTATCACGTCATCTCATAGGGTTGTAAAAAATTGTACCTACATGTTGTCCCAGCCCTAGAAGATGGTTACATATCCTTTACTGCGAGTGACCAGGGATATCTAGCCTACAAAGTCTAGTGGCATATCTTAAAATAAAAAGGCTTGTGTTAGTTTGGTTCAAAATAAAAACACATTAGAGTTTGGCTAATTCGAAAAATTATTTAATTCGAACCTACCATGTTTCCCCATGAAAGTTCTATCTAAATAAATGGTTAAAAAAAACATTCAACTCGAATTTTGGAAGGAATTATTTGGATAATTAGAAGCCTATAAATTGTTATTTTTTTCTGGTTTATACTTATTTCAAATCTAACTTGACGATCTTTATTAAACCACCCCATATGCTTAGAATGTCAATTAAAGTTGAATTTAGTCTATTAACACAATAGGAGATGAGAAGGCATGGAATTATGCACCGGTAGAGAGCGGGCTTCCTAATATAGGGGATGTGCAGGCTCGGCTTTCGTCAATTCTGATTTAAGTCTGCAATTTTAGTATGCTATTTTTTCCAAGTTTTTATATTTTTTATTTGAATTTATTGATTCTTATGTTTCTATTTATTGTTTATGTGTGTTTTAAATGGAGTATATAAAATGTGTGTGATTAAATGTAGTATATTTTGAGGTCATTGGTTTATTATGTACCAGCTCCCTAAATACTCATGAAAATGGTTAGTTCAAATTTTTGATATTTTAAATTATTTTTTTTAGATATCCTTTGGACTTAGAATTTAAAAAAGTTATATTGTATTTGGTTTTTGGTAAACTTATTTGTCACACCTCGATGATTCTAGTAAACTTTTACAATAAAAAAAAGTGTATGAAGATTTATTGGCATGGTATGTTGTGTAGTTTCTGAGACAATTTTACCTAGAATAACCTGTGGACAAGCTTGTGGAATACATAAAAATCATTCACGTACAGGTCTCCTTAAAATATTTGAGTTTTAAAGTATGTGTTATTGCCTATACAATGTTTGAAAAAATATTTTGTTTTAGATATCTGCGAAAAACCATCACAGAAGATTCTTATATCAGAGCCCAAGACAATTCAAGAATCTACCCGTCTGTGTATAACAATCCATACGGGGTTGATTTTGCCATCAATTTCCTTGCTAACAACTACAAAGAGATTCTAGAATTGTAAGTAGACCACAGTTTGATTCTGAAGAAAACCATTGTTTGACTTAAATTATATTATTTATAATTTGATTTTACAAAATTAAGATGTTGATAGATTTTCTCTTGATCGGTTAATCAATTTAATATTTAAAAGGTACCTATATTAATAAAATAAATTATGGTTTCTATAGTATTCTTATTAGTTATAATTTGTTGAAACTTATATATAATTTTTTTTCCAGCAACAATAACGCCGTTAGTTCAATAACCAATTTAGTATCAGGAATAGCAAGTGCTATATCGTCGCAAGATCAACTAGACAAGGTAAGATGAATTTCATTATTTGTATTGAAAGATATACGGATTAATATTTACTTGTCATAAATCGTTTCTACTTGAATAAAATAGTAACTTGTATCAAATTCCCATAGAAATTCTAATTATCAGTCAGTTTGCTTACTCATTTAAATAATTTGACTAAATTTTTCAACAATATTTCAATATAGTAAAACATATATGTATATATTTATTAAAATATATATTAAATTATAATCATGAACGTGATAGTTTGTATTAACAACTATTTAATATCTATTGATGAAATATATATTTTCAATCAAGTATTTTATAAACTAAAACAAAACTCTAAGCTCAAATCAAGGCAATATTAATTTGTAAAGTTATATTAAATAAACCCTCACTATGTGTATAAAAATTGATTCCATCCTAATTATGAATATCTATCAATAAAAAAATTAGCGATAAGACCTTAGCAATAATATTATTTTGCTATTAGGGACAGATCTAATTTGAAAATTCAAGTAACTTTTTAATGTTCTACTATATTATAGAATCATACTGTACCAAAGTTAATGGATTTTTTAAATATATCTTTATTTTAGCTACGTAGTTTCTTCACTCACAGCTGAGGCAAATCTTCAGTCCGCTCTGAGGAACCTGGCGTGGCTCGAAGAGAATGGCGGAGTAATATCGACTTGGGTGAAGGAGCAGAACTACAGGCTTCCAAGAGATATCGTACCAGACTATTACGTTGTGAAACTAACGTCGGATCTCGACGGAGACACCTTCACTTACGACGGGTCCGTAGATATCACCTTGAACGTGAGTGTGGATACGAGCCAGATCATACTCCACGCCAATGACTTAGAGATGATCAATACAATCGTGAGGAAAGTCGAGGATGAAGAGAGTATTGTGATCACGGCGACAAATTTGGACACTCTGAGAGACTTCTATTACATCCAGCTAGAAGAAAATCTGGTGGCAGGAGAGCAGTATATTTTGTCTATAGTCTTCCAAGGACACCATAGAGAGGATATGTACGGGTTTTACAGAAGCTATTACTATAACGAGACCGGCGACAAGAGGTGAGATCTTTGTGAGAAAAATACTTTTACGTTCATCTCTTTCCCGTTTATTTCTAAAATAATAATAATATGTATATCCACACATCTAATCAGCAGAGTTTCTCTTTGTCATTGTTGATAGAGAGATCGGGGTATTTTGTCAATTCAGGGGTGATTTTACAAATAGAACTTATCACTTTGGTTTTCCTAGTTTCTCTGCTTCAAGTTTGGTATTATTTTTTCTAAGCTACCCTCCTACTCCCTGCCACATAGAAGAGGTCATCTCGATATCCTTGGTTATTACTTACTTAATCTATGGAACTAGGAACTTGAAAGTGCTATGCCTCACTTAACAAAGTACGCCACAACTCCCTATCTTGAGTGACAGTAGTTCTATCCATTCCACATCATTATACCCCATCTCTTTCAGGTTCTAAACGTAACATATATATATAATCGAAAAAGGTGTCGAGGCTCTCACAATAAAATATATATGGAAATAATTAAATATAATGTACTAAAATTGAAATAATTTATTTAATTGAAATACTAAACAAAGTAAAAAATTGCAGTGTCTCCACAACATTTAGAGCAAAAGTCACATTCATTTTTCAAACATTCATGAAGATATTTAATCACGTAATCACTGACACCTCTTTCGACGATCATATAGATCAAAGTTGGCATTTGTTACTGAGAGTGCAAGCAAGAGCTATTTAAGTTTTAGGGTGAGACCCTCACGAAATCAATGCAGAGCGAGATATTATGAATTGGTTATTATTTTAGCTGGATTGCATCCACCCAGTTCCAAGCAACGAGTGCAAGAAGAGCCTTCCCTTGCTTTGACGAGCCTGGTTTTAAAGCAAGATTCAAGATCAGTATTGCAAGAACCGAAAATAGACATGCTCGTTCGAATATGCCTCTTCTTACCTCTGATGAAATGTAATTGCAACATGTTTTATCTCAAATGTATTAAAATACTATAATTTATTTAAACTTCATTTTTAATACAAAACTTGTATTCCAATACAAATTGCCTGTTTAAATTAAACTGTCTTCTAGTAATAACTTATCATTTCATAATGCTTCCAAATTGTAAACATAACCAATACGGTTATCTATATTCAATGCTTTATCCATTTAAACAATATTACAATCCAGAATAACATTATTTTAAATTTATTTCAGCAATGATGCCGGTCTAATATGGGACCACTTCCAAGAGACGCCAATGCCGATCTCGACGTATCTGATAGCGTTTGTCGTGTCAGACTTTGTGAACCTAAGCAGCAGTGACGGTTTCTACAGTACTTGGCAGAGAGCAGGAGCGGTATATCAAGCTCAGTACAGTATTGATGTCAGTCCGTTGATCATGAAGAGTCTGGAGAACTTTACAGAGCTAGATTACTTTCCTGCCCAAGATGGACCAAGTGGCTGTGCCGGACTTTTCCGCTGGGGCCATGGAGAACTGGGGTCTCGTCACTTACAGGTTGTTAATCCTTTATGAAGCATTTATTTTCTTTCAGTTCTTATGATTGAAATTTGTTACCAAGAAACTACCTTTCTTAGTATAATTAGTCAGTGACCAACAAATGAGACCGAAAGGGATATTATGGTAAAAAATGCAACTAAAAACTTAATATGATCTCTTTTAAATTATATTAGAGTTCATTCAGTAGAAATGTAATTTGTAAACAACCAAGTAAAATTTTACCTAATTCTGAGCAAGTTACAGTAAAGCTAGCTAAAAAAATCTTACAAGACAAATGATTTTGAGTCACTTTTTAATATACCTGTGCAGTAGCTTCATCTTCACAAAATAACCTTGAATGTGAATACAAATGTACTTTCAAGGAATTTTCTGAAATGGTTTATTCAAGCTTTAATATTTAGCTGCGTATTGTTTTATTGTGAATACATGATAAAATTTATGTTTGTAATTATTTTTGTTGATAGAGTTAATTTTTAAATCTACACTTTATAACTTCAAAATTTAAAAATTGTTCTGAATAAAATTACTTTTTAAGCACTAGTCTTACACTCAATAAATATTATAATGTTTTTTGATATATATTATTTATTAATTGATATTTTTTTAAACATGTTAACAATCTATAAATTGTGGAGCAACTAATCCATATTAGCGCTATTTTTTAACATTGTACAGGATGAGGCTGAAACAATAGTTGATTATTAACTTTAAAATTAACACTTTAATTGAAAAGTATATATTCATTATCTAAATTAAAGCAAACTAAATACTTCACTTTGTTCACTTTTTGAAAATTATTTCACTCAGCTGAGCTCCGCCGGACGTCAGGCAAGCCTCAGCACGTTGTCCATGCCTTTACTCAGCATAGATCGTGTAATTGTTTCCGCCACACTTTATATGACTTTATTCCGTGAAATTAAAAAAAAAATATCGTGTATACAATTTTTATAGGAGATAATTTATTTAAATGTTGTAATTTTTGTTAGGGAACGTAATATATTGCTGGTAGAAGATGTTACACCGTCCAACTACAAACAAGCTATTGCAGCTGTGATCGCCCACGAATTTGCGCATAAGTGGTTTGGTAACCTGGTCAGCCCTGTATGGTGGAAACACCTTTGGTTAAATGAAGGCTTTGCTCGGTACTTCCAATACTTTACCACAGCAGATGTAAGTATGATACAACATACAACTAACATTGTAAATAAATCATGACCATATCTTTTCAATAATGGATTAAAGCAAGTTAAAACATTTGACAATTTAATACTATTGCTCTATTTTAAAATAAATTAAGTTGTTGGTGCCAAATTTATTTGTAATTTGATTAATTTTCATGATGTTTATGCACCTTGTGTCACAGGTGGAACCTACATGGAGGGTGGATGACCAGTTCCTGGTGGCCCAGCTTCACACCTCGATCTTGGCAGACTCCTTGGAGACAGCACATTCCCTCACCGTGGACGTGGGTTCTCCATCTGTTGTCAGCTCCATCTTTGGTACCATCACTTACAACAAAGGTACGCCATTTTATCGTGGGCGTTTTTTAATCCCTTCTTGTAGATCATGTTTAGATCCTATGTGTTTATACCTTGTGCTGCGATCAGGATCGTTTAGGGCCGCGGTTCCCAAACTTTTCAAATGGCGTAAGGCGTACCACCCAAACAATTTCCGTAATTTTGAAATTTACCAAAATAATGATTAACGTTTATTATTTTGTCCCATTTTTAATGGTGACGAGGGATATAATAAAACAGACTGCGCGGCTGTCTGAGCTTGAATAAATGTCGCCATCTCTCCAACTACTGTTTAAATCTGTTTTACTCTTGGCTATACTTTGTCCAAATATATTTATAAGTTTTGAGGAGGCAGTATTTGTTTCTAACTTTACATTGCTTGTTTTGTTTGGCTTATCATGACGTACCACAGAGAATAATAGTATATATACCACAGTTTTGGAAACGCTGGTTTAGGGTATTGCACTTTCAAACGTTGTCCACCTTTCACCATGAGAATTTCATTTGATCGAACCACTTATAGGTAAAAGTGTCTTATACCCAATATCATTGCTGAGGCAACTGCATGCCTTATGTAAAAAAAAGCTTCCTCTTCGCCGTCTCTCAGTTAACTGTTGTTAAATCTCCTTGCTCTCAGTTATTTCTGAAGGTTGTGTGTTAGGGTAAAAATGAGCTACTGGCAACCTCGATTAACCAGGGTTGTGAAACTTGTATTATATTTGAGGGGAGATTGACCACATGAAAACTAGAGAATGACAACGCTATTTCGCAAAAGTAGCCATGCAGTTCCTTCATCGATAATATCCAGTGTATTCTTTACATGGTGAAATAAGTTTTGGTTTATTTCACTAGGTACCCGTTCTAGCTATACGAACTCCTAGTTTACTCTTTAAGGAAGTAATCTTACCTTGCATTTAATTAATTATTTATATCTTATAAGATAGGTTGATAGTGTAATCCAGCATGGTAATTATACTTTCCAGGGTAAACGGAATGTGGACGTATTAATCAATATAATAGTATAGGTATTATGTAGGTATAATTAAGAGGAAATACATCCGTATTTTAAGTGGAGGAATGTGTAACGCTATCTAGGAAATAAACTCTCGATACACACCGCTAGAATTAAAACCCCAACCTTCTTGCCACCAGTAGACCAGACCAAAATATGCTAAACATTTAGGCTACATCACAACCAGTGCGGATGATTCAAAGTTCTTTGTAATTTCAGTCCTTGGAAATAATAACTGTTTAGGCTAATGTTAATTACGGTGAAAATATCACTGAGTATAGTTTTAAATTTGCTCAAACATTATATCAACTAATAGTTTCCTTGGACGACAGTTAGAGAAGTCTATTGCAGGTCTATAGGGCCCCTTTTTTTTATATTCATTGTGTATAAAGTGATTCACTATTTGTGCAAAGGCTCATTTTACTAGTCAAATGAACCTTGGTCATGTCCTAGAGCGAGGAGATGATAAGATTCAGATCATCTTTGGGAGATTCTTGTTCGAATCCATTCAACAGGCAAGATGCAGTCCAATTTTAATATTAGGGTCTTCCTTATCTGACAGCAATAAAAGTTATTAGATCTATTTTCACGTATTCATACGTCCAGTCATGTGACTTTCAGCTGGTACTTTTGATATATATAATCAATACTAATAATATAATAAAATGTTACCAATTCTGGCATCAAATGAATTGGGTTTGAGTTTTCTAAAAGGCTAATTACTATTAAAATTGGATTGAATGAACGATTCGGAGCTCTTTCACAATACGTGTGATCTTAGGAGCTGATAAATATGTTAAGTGCCTGTAAACACAATAATAAAGTATTTACATTATAACATCCCTGGAGAAGGAGATAGACGTTTCACGTTTAGTTTTATTGAGTTAGGTTAAGTTACATTTAATGTAGTATTTTGATGCAAACATATGTTTAGAAATTAGATGTTACCCACCCTAACAAAACTTAGTTTTGAATAAATTTCCAAAAGTAACAACTGTACGGTAATTGCTTGAATCCTAATTATTCAAACTTTATACATTTCATAAAAATTAGATATATTTTAAAAAAATACATCGGAGACTTTTCAAATTTACTTTTCTATGTGTAGAAAATAAATAAACAAAATTATTTTTATTAATTTAGAACCATTCATATCTGGGCATGATAAAAAAAGAAGCTATATTGTGTTATATTTACTAAGTAAAACTAACGATTTTAGCTAATAATAATCCAATCCACAAAGGTGCAACACTTACAAAATCAGATGTAAATGTGGGAGTTCATTTTTATTTCATTTACGTTTCTTTTTTTTTTTGTTTTATTATTAAAAATTATAACATTGATATTCGAAACTGTTTCAGGTGCATCTGTAATCCGCATGATGGAGCACTTTCTTGGACATGAGACCTTCCGTAAAGGTTTATCCAAGTACCTTGGACGACAGTGAGTTTTATTCCTATACAGGAAAAAAGCATTATTTTGCCATTTCAAAATTTACCTAGCCAGTTAACTTCAAATCTTCCCCGGTGGCCACATGGTATAAGGCGCCACTCTCGCAATAGACTAGACTGCCTATGGCTGAAATATGGTGGTTCAATCCCGGTCGTGTGGACTGAGGGTGGTTTTATCCTAAATGGTTTCCAACTCTCTCTCTCCCTTCACGCAAATGCTGATACCTTTATATAAATTCATCCTTCCTTATCCCTAACCCATTAGCGTAATTATTACATAAGCGTATAACCCAAATGGGCAGTAAGACGTGATGATAAAATAAACGTTAAAGTCAAAATGGATTTAAAGAAATTCACCTTGTATAGTCGTTAACACAATATATTACCCACTTCGGTGGCCTCATGGTCTAACGCGCTACTCTCCCAGTAGATTAGGCTGCCGAATACGGGTAGGTAAATTTTCGAATCTCGGCAAGATATACAGGGTGTGGTTTTTTCCAAAATGGTTTTCCACTCACTCTATCTCCAGACAAATGTGGGTACACTGTCTTTAAATATAACCTTTCTGACCTCTAAAAACCATTAGCATAGTTAGTAAATAAACTTATAACCCGAACAGGTAGTAGACGCAGTGCTAATAAAAAAGCACATACACACAATCTATTGCATCAAGGGTAGAAAATGCCATAATATTGGTATGTCATAGCTCCAGTAGGTAAGTTTTCTTACAACGCCAGAACTTAATTTATCTCATGAGGTCCATAGCTTATATGTCTGAATTTTAGGGAACTGAAGTAAGGTCCACTTAAGGCGATTGGCCCTTTTCATTTAACGTGGAAATGCAGGGTCATGGGAACAAAGGGTTATCTTCAAGAATTTTTAATATTTTGCGATTTTCTTTTCGGAAACGGTTTGTTCAACAATAGAAGCATGTTTATAAAGTTATACTTTTTATATACACAGCTCCTCTATAGATTTAACAGTGATCAAATATCGATAAAATTGAGATTTTTCAATAGAAAACTGTTGGCTTCATAACAACAAATAAGAAAATGTAACAATTTATAAACATCGATACATTATCCTAGAAGGGGTGTTGAAAATATTAACATAAAGATTTCACTCGTTCTAGAGGTAACTGATATTTCCAAACGTATGATATTTCCGCAAGACCTATCCGGTAGCTAGCGCCATCTACGGTTTTCGTGATCCATCTGTTCTTGTTGGCGGGGAAGGATACTTTGGTCAGTTTTGAAGCCACGCCACGCCTTTCACCCTCCCGCCCACCGTCCCACTAAGTGTGTTTTATATGGTAATGAAACTATTCCAAATAAAGCCAGATATATTTGAACATTGGCCTCCCATATCAGCACCAGACATTCCATAAGTATAATCAAACCTGAGAGCATAATTAAAAATATGCCATATAAGTATATCTTATAGGAATTTAAAAAACATTAAAAATAACATTTCAGGGGTATGAACTATTAAGACCTACTAATATTTGACAGATATTTTTAAAGTAATTTCTGATAAACTCAACAACTGAGCAAACTAGTATCAATCAGTGTGCTCTTAGGTCACGGCCATACTTGCGACAAAGACGCCAGCATGTATGGTTGACCCAAAGTCTCCCACTTTTGCGACGATGTCATTGTAACTAGGTGGATGCTGAGTCTCCCAATTTTGTGACGATGTCATTGTAACTAGGTAGATGCTGCGTAACATTGTCACCTTCATATAAAACCAGAATTTATGTGCTGACATCCCGATCGAAGCGTTTCTGTAATGAGTATGGTTGCGACCTAACTTAAATGGCATATAAAAGTTTGGCCACGAGCCCCTTGTTCAAAAGTTCATAGCATAGTTGGGCCACTATCACTGTTCAGGAGGATTATCGTCATAGCTTAGTTGGGCCACTATCACTGTTCAGGAGGATTATGGCCATTGCTTAGTTGGGCCACGATCACTGACCGGAGGACTATCGCCATAGCTTAGTTGGGCCACGATCATTGGCCAGGAGGACTAAAAAGATAATAGACCTACGGGTAAGTATGAATTCGGCCCCACCAATCATTTTGCCTTCTGTTAGGTTATATTAGCTTATCATTTTGCTGTGTTTTACTATCCATCACTTGCTCTTTTTCGCTCAGTTGGGAAAACATTTACAACCATCCTAAATGGAGTACCACAAAACCCGTGACCAATTTAATACACCAGTACGCCTTGTTTACAATATCCGAGAAGGAGCTCGCTGTCCAACTGTAAACCATTTTAAACGCAGGCCATAACAGGTATGAGTGGCCCAACAGTAATCCGCCCAACTAAAGTATCCTCTTGTCGCGTGGCAGTGGTAACAAGACTGCGGAACCGGACTACCTGTTCGCCGCCTTGCACGAGCAACACTTGGAGGACCTGGAGAGTGAGACGCGTGCTACAGAAGCCCTCCCCGTGCCTATGAAGACTATTATGGACACGTGGACTTTGCAGAGCGGTCATCCGGTTCTCACCGTCACTAGAGACTACACTACGGGGACTGCAACTGTCAGCCAGGTGAGTAGAGGTCACTGAAACTCAAAGGAGATCACAACTCTGAAAGTGGAGTGTATCAATGAATATGCTATTTATTTATGATATTTAGTGTGTTCATTTTTAACCGACTTAATATAGGTATAAGCCTATACCACGAGTCACAAATTAACGTAATTATAGAACAGACTCAACACCCATTCTCCCTGTTGGTATTTCCTTACCCAATAAAACCGGCCTTGTTGTATTGTGGTCAGAAGCCCTGGCTGTTGACATAGAGGTCCCGCGTTCAATTACCGGCTGGTACCGGAGAATTTTCTCCAAAGAGGAATAATTCCCATGGTCTCCAGGGTCAGTTAATTAGGTTTAAGTTAGGTTAAGAAAGTTAGGTTAAGATCTTCATTGGCCCAATAGTATGTCCTATTTTTTGTAATTATTCACGAGTATGTATCATTATTTAGATACCTACCATCGATTGTTTAATTGTGTTAATATACGTGCTTTTATGTTACTTATGTACTTTTCAGTGCTGGCCTGTCATAGGTCTCACGACTGTTGGCCAGCACTGTAATAAAGGGGAATTGAATTGAATTATAATCACCTGATGGACTTTTTTTTGCCTATTCTGAGAATCGAACATGAGTCCCATAGTTAATTAGATAGACGCGCCACTGACTTAGACTCCTACGGACCTAGTAGACCTATGTATACACTTTACCGTAACAACACCAACATTATCCACTACACACGTTGATCCTCAACGGTGGTTGGGTGGTGTACGGGCAAGACTCGTATTACGGTTGCCATCGTTGATGGTGTGTTCATGGCTCTAATCCTGGTCAAGGAAACGGGGGTTGGTTTTCCATGCGTATTTTCAGTATCCTTTGGCCACACCAATAAAGGTGCAATAATTAAGTACCAATAAATAAATACTAAAAGAACTAATCTGACATTAGATTCGGTTAACACGTGGATCTAGACGTTTTTTTTTTTTATCAAATGGGGATATGTGTTCACTATTCGTCCACAGGAATCCGGGTACATTCTCTATTAATGGTTCCTTTCTCTCCCCTGCCTCAATAGTGTAACTAAATTAGACGAGCTGTAAGACGCAGTGGAAAATTGAATAAAACATCCGTTTCATGCAAAATAAAAATTCTGTGCTTAATTCACTAGCTGGTGTGAAACTTAATAAATATGACATTCTGAGCGCAGTCATTCAAAAAATCTGCTTCCAGTGTCTTAAAACTTACACTTTATTTGGGAATGTAAGGGACGCAAGAAAATATAAGTGTTTTTGCGGTTTTTATAACAAAACATTTTTCAGTCAAGGTGAATAAAACAGCTATCCGCTAAAAATATAGAGTTTAATTTTTTTTATATGGTGATATCAACATTCTTGTATATTTGCCAAGGGTGTCCTTGAATTTAATGACAACTTTTTCTCCTCATTTAAAAAGTTGCTCAGCTAATGAAATGCTCATGAATTATACTCAAAAAATATTTAGAATGGGGAGAAAATTAAACTCTATATTTCTATTGAAGTAATATTTGATTTATTTTTGTCAAAAAAAATTTGCTTTAAAAACCTGCAAAAAACTTAAATTTACTCGCGTTCCATACATTCACACCTTAAAATATTCTATATTACAGGTGGTTAAACGGTAAATAATTTACATAATTCTATTAGATTCAGACCAGAAAACGTATCGAATTGCAGTTTTATGTATTCTTTAGCAACCACGAAATTTGGATTAGTTTAGTTGTCTTTCTATTCTTATAGTAACTATTTTTTAATTTTGTTTTACCTTTTCAAATATGGTAGAACTGTTTCATTGGATTCAATTCCTTTGTTTACCAATGAATACTTCTGAAAACCAACCCACAATATGACGCCAGATTTGTTTTGCATTTCCTATCTTTAATTTAGTTTTTATTTTATCTAAGGTATTTAAAGCGCACTTTATGAACTGAACGATTATATCAGCACACGACTTTTAACTAATTTAAATCTGGAACAGACACAACACCCAATCACTGGCCGTTAATCAGTTGCTGTCAAATGGGAAAATCACATTTTACCAAGGATAAATTTTATCGGTGATGCTAGGAATTGAGCCCGGGACCCTTAGCTTATAAGGCAGACACGCTACCACCTGAGATAGGGCATTGTACTGTAACCTACCAAAGGTAAATTCTATCAGAAGGGAGGGGAGACAGGTGCTTGATTAAAAAACTCACCTGCTCCTGAGGATGGTGGTTGTAATTTTTCTGATATTTACTATAAATAAAAAGTCCTTCTCCAAAGTGTTACATATCCTCCTTCTTGTAAATTTATATTTGGTCTATTTAAGGAGGTTCACCGACTTGATTGCTGTGTTTGTATATAGGAACGTTTCCTGTTGAGGAGAAGCGAAAGCACTCCTGAAACGAGCCCGCGCACCTGGTGGATCCCTCTCAGCTTCACGTCTCTGGCCTCTCTCGACTTCAACACAACGACTGCGAGGAAGTGGCTCTCAGACGAAGAGAAGCAGAACACAACCGGCGACCTCAATGCTACGTCCAACGACTGGGTCATCTTCAACATACAACAGACGGGTAGGTGCTACATTCCAATTTTCAAAACAAAGGGCTATAAATGAGAGCTAGAAAATTTACAACCTACTTCAGGGGTCGAATTGTCTAGGGCGTCACTCGTGCAATAGACAGGACTTATGATGACGAGCAAATTGAGGTTTAGAATCTTAGTCAGGTGTAGCGAGTGTTGTTTTTACTAAATTATTTCCCCCTCTTCCTTTATTAATATACTGATATATCTTCTAAAATCATACATTCCTCATTCCTTTTCCATTAAGGTAATTAATATAGATGCGTTTAGTCCAAACGGGTAGCAAGAAGTATTGGGAAGATAATTACTTCTTTCACATATCCATTCATACGTCAGATCATATGATCTGACAATGTCATTTTTATAGATACCATCAATACCTATAAAGTAAAAGTAATAATATAATGTTATAGCTTTTGGCCAAAAAAGTTTGCATTTTATAAAATGTCTTTTACATGCTAACTTAACTATAACAAACAATATTGGTCCTAATAGAGCAAGAGGGAGTATGGTACCATTTAAATCAACTCTGCTTGCCCTCACAATCTTCCACGCCGCGTCAGTTATGCACACATAATTTTTGTGCAGGATTTGTAACGGCTTATCCTTAACCACATAAATACACAGTGATGCATTTACTACCCTCCATAATAATTAAACGCCGGGCCGTTATATTATTAGAAAGACTCGCTACCATCTGAGTTAAGGTGTTTTCCCAATATTCTATGATTAAATGGTTCCTTTCTACTAAACCCTTGACTAGGGGTTCTCATGTCTCTTTGGCCTTTCATCGTCAGAAGAATTTCCATACGTTTAATATGTCTAAAGAGATTAATTTGTGTGTACCAGATATACATAGATAACCACAATCATTACTTCAGTTATCTTTATAATCACATAGTTACAATCTTCTGAAAATAAATTAAATGTTTTAAGAACATATATTCAGCCCTTAAAACTTTAATAAGGCATTGTAAATGAAATTCTAAGGCATAGTCTTATAAAATTTTGTTTAATAAACCACATGATCCCCAAATATATATTTTAAGGAGTTAAAAATTGTTTTATAGATTATTTACAATCCATTAATTTTAAATAAATACATACAAATTGAATTAAATAAAATCTAGATTACTCCTTCATTATCTGCGATAGGTTTCTACCGAGTGAACTACGACACACGGAACTGGGCTCTTCTCACCAACTACCTGAACAGTGACAGTTACGCCAACATCCACGTGTTGAACAGAGCTCAGCTACTGGATGACGCCTTCAACTTGGCCAGAGCTGGAGTTTTGAACTATGGGACGGCTCTTACTCTCACTAAATACTTGGCACGGGAGACTGATTATATTCCATGGTACTCTGCACTAACGGGATTCACCTACCTCGACAGACGCATCAGGGGATTGTCCGAATATGACCATCACACTTTCAAGGTACCATTTTGTTATTATAGATGGAATGAATCCATTTTAATCTAGTACATATCATCTTGGATGTATACCGATAAATTCTTGAGGATGTTTAAAAGAGGAATGATATTTAAAGCAAAAAAGTTTATTACAAATTGAGGAAAACCACTTAGGTATAATTACATTCAGTTAAAAGAAAAATTAAATATTAACAAATTGCCAAACGAGTAAGATGTTACAACACTATTACATTTCATTGCCAATTTGGATCAATACTTAAAGGTATTGTGTATATAATTTTGTAAATCAGGAAAATTAAATTTTACATTCAATACAGCATAGAGAGCAAAAATTAAGAATTTAAAAATAAATATTTTGTTATTTACTAACACATCTAATACATGAAGTCAGTAATGAGCATTCTGAGAGCTAACAATAACATATTTATTCATTCAGAAATATTTTAACCTATATGGACCATAAAAAACAATATTTAATGACTTAGCATTCTCATCACAATACATTGTTAGGATAATCAATTCTCGGAGATAAGGGTGGGCAGGACATGCAACTTGAATGGATGAAACTAGAACAGTGCTCAGAGTATAGACTGGCAAACCCAATGGGACGTGATCATTGGGAAGACCTAGGCGTTGATGGGAGGATAACATTAGAATGGCTCTGAAAGATAGAGGATGTAATTAGGTGGACTGGATAGAACTAAGGATTGGTGATATACTTTCATAAGTGTGGCAAATAACTTTCGAGTTCCTAATGCCATACAGTAAATAAGAGCATATTTAATAATATTATTCACATAAATTGATAAACTTTACGTTATTTTACAGAAATCAAAATGTCTCCCATCATGAATTAAATAGTAACCATATAACGTTTGTGAATGTTCCACATATTTAACTATCTTGTTTAAATGTAACTAGAGAATATCCACATGTTAATTTTGAGCTGTAACTAATTTTTTATATTTTCTAATAGAATTATATCCTTGGATTGTTAAATCACACCAACGAAGTCTTGGGTTTGACGGAATATGAAAGTGACGGCCACGTGACTAAGTTAAACAGGAACTTAATTTTAACTTGGCAATGTAACTATGGAGTTAGCAGCTGTACAGATATGTCTATAAATGAATTCAACAAGCTCATGGACGATCCAGATAATTATAAGTAAGTACGCTAAAACCGTATTGAATGAGGTGCTCTTATATTTTTGGTTTTATTCATAAGAAAAACATAATAATGAAATTACACTTTTCTAATTAACCTAATTCTTAGTATAAGTACATATTATTTCCACACTATTTCCAATAAATATATACATGAATATATTAATTTTGTAATCATGTAATTATATCATAAGCTAAATTAATTAGTGCTCTAATTTATCTTCAAATCATGTTATGCATCCTAGAATGTTTATAAAGTTAATCAGTTATACAAAGAGGTAATGAATTATGTATAGAGGGAATTAACTCAATTTTAAACGTGACTTAAGTTAATTTAGGTTGTATTTTGCTCATAAGAAGACAAAAATGCACCTATAAAAATATTCATTTAAATTTCAGCTATAAGTTATTGAATTATATGTGAAGTTTTAGCTAGATTTAACCGGTTAGAAAATTACTGTCATAATTTAGTTTATGAAAGCCTATAGTTGGAATGACACGTGCTAGTACAATTCGTTTTTTTTTTTTTATATTGTAACGAGATAAATGTCTGACAGCAGGACCAAAGCACTTCCCCCAAGCACGCTCTCTGTTCTCTCTATCTCCTTCCTTGTTTAACAGGTATGCAGCGGCAGTCTCACTGCCTGGAGTATTAGAGGGAACAGAGGGGAGTAAAAGGGTCAATTCTGAGAGAGTCTGGGTTCATTTTACTCTAGCCAGATAATCTAGAAAGGTAGGATTCCAATCTCTTAACTGTGATCCCTATATATACACGTTTGACGATAGGCAGAAGGGCTCCCCAATCCGAGTTCTGGATAGTGAAGTGAATGGACCGGCCCGTCTCGGAGTGCTGGCGTTTCCAGTGTGTGTACTAGCGTGTCCAATGTGTGTGGGCCAGCGTGTCCAGATAGGATAAGAGAGTCCAGCGTTTGTGTAACGCGGGTCAGCGTAGTGTGTCGTGGGCGGGGGAAAGTGTTGACTACACGGTTGACGTAGACATTGATTGTTTTTGTGAACTGTGTTTGTAATGAACATTTTTATGATTGTTCTAAATACTTGAATAGTTATCATATGTTTTGTAGTTATTAGTTTGTTCATACTTTTAATTCTATTATATGTGTTCTTAATTTCTTACTAACCTAAAGATTTAATAATTACTTCTATTATTTAATTCAATGACTTACTTAATTGCAGCTAATTTAATTATATTAGTGTATGTGTTGTTTAGTTTTAACAATCAAAAGCTTTAATAGTCCGTGTGCATTTTCATACACGGTGACGTGTGAATGGCCTATGACCTCCCAGGTCACGCGTGGCCCAATATACGTAAATAGATTACAATATATATATAAATTAAAATAAAGTAACTTAAGTTAGACAATATGCCTATCACTTAAATATAAACAATTAACATACACAAAATTTGCTAGGGTTGCTCCTGACCTAAAGACCGTTGTCTACTGCAACGCTCTCCGCTACGGCGGTGAGAAAGAATGGAACTTCTTGTGGAACCGTTACCTCACTCATAATGTCAACACGGAGCAAGTTCTTATTTTGGGAGTTCTGGGATGTACCAGGAATGAAACGCTGGCTCACAGGTTATTACAATAATATACAATTTTACTTTCATAAATATACATTATTAATGTACAAGTTTATAGAGCTGTCTACGAAAGGTTGATTATAAAGCTAACCAACCTAACAAAACCTAGCCTTCTTATTTATGAGAGCATATAAGTTTAGGCTCTGTCTAAATAGTAAAAATTCTATCAATTATTAGGTAAAAGTGGTTAAAGGGTGAGTGAACTAAACTATTTTCTATTTAATGAATGATGTACGAAAAGGCCACGTACAATTAGCCATGCCTTAAATGTGGATGGGGTGATAGATATTAACCATGTCCCAGGTTTGACCTTTTGACTAATTAATAGTAGTTTAATTGAGAACATCATCTTAACTGGGAGCTGCCTCCGTCTCAAAATAAAGGGGATGGCATGATCTATAGGTACCAAATTGATTGTCGATAATAAACATATATTTCCTTGAGATAAATCTGTTAAAATTGTTGCATAGATTAGATTTTAATCAAATTTTATCACTGTTAAAAAGGTTCCATTGCATAGGCCAGTAAAGAACTTTATTATACTTCCTATTTTTAAGTTTAACCTGTGTGGCGGTATTCCCGTGGATGTGAAATTGTTTCAAAAAATCTTTACTTTATTTTTGCCTTATTAGTCTGGACAATGTCTGTCCTATGCACATGTGGAGGAATAGTTAAACATTACCTGAAATCATCACTCAACAGTAAATCATTAATCCCAAAAGGAAAATGATTATATATTTTTCTAAAACTGGAAGAGATCAACCAATAAATGATCATATTTCTACCATTTAATTCAATTTTTCAATAATCATATGGCTTGGTTTAGTTTCCTAGTAGTTAGTATTTGTAACATTTTGTCATTTCAAACACACGTTTGATAAAAATAAACTCATATAAAAAGCAGTTTACTGTCGCAAACTAATTGTGATATTTATTCACTTTTACACATCCATAAGGAGCATGGCTTAATCATAAATAAATCCACCAAAAATATAAATTACATATTTATGAACTTGTTTTCAACTTTATGACCTATTTAAATGCATTCATAATATATAAAAAAATTCTGACATTTGAAATAATATATAAATGTACCTATACTTAAAACTTTAGATTACTTAAATATATTTTTTATTATTATATTTACCAATGTGAGTAATCTTTTTTACCATAAGAACTTTGTGAACTATTATATTTATACATCCATATTTCAATAAAAAAAACATAAAAATACATTTTTTCACAGACATCTGAGGAAGACCATAACATCAGACTCGGGTATCAGATTGCAAGACATAGCTACAATTTATCCATCTGTGCATAATAATCCTTATGGGGTGGACTTTGCCATCAATTTCCTCAGTCAGAACTTCAGAGAGATCATTCAATTGTAAGCATTTATAAAAACTATATACAGTCTACTATTTTTGATACAAATATTAATAAGTTTTAAAATAATATTCACCATATACCCTCAATTATATCAAAGGTAATTATACTTTTATATAACCTTTTAGATAACGTCATATAATTATTTATAGTGTTCTTTCTTTGTAAATTGTGGTTGTACCCGAATACTCCAAGGCTCCCTAGTCGGACCCTTGAGTTTAAAACTTGGTGCAGTCTTGATGATTTTACATTTCTCGCGCTGTTCATAGCAAAGACCACATCAAATTATTCGGACGGTAACAACCTTATTTAAAATGGAGGAAAACGTAAGTCAGTGTACTAGCAGACAAAACAATAGTACTAAAACGATTGCCAGTCAAACACCTCAACAAACACCGTGAAAACAGCGCATGGCTGGTAGCCTTCGTATCCATGGTGATCAAGACCTCAAGAAGACTGCATAGGTATCCTTCGCGACTATTCGGACAGATCTACACTTGGTCATGTGATTGACAATGCAGCTATCAAGAGCATGAGTCAAGGCGACGCCGCATAAGTAGAATATTCGGATACAGCCTGTGTCTATTTTATATCATTTAACCTAAACATTATAATAAAATAAAATTTTTTTTTTAATCGAGCTATTATCATCGGTTAATATGGAATACAATTCAAAGAAGCTTTAAATATTTTCAAATGAAATGTTATATTACTTGTTACAGTAATGCATCTGTATCGAGTGTTGTGTCAGGAATAGCTGGAGCCATATCTTCACAAGAACAATTGGACAAGGTAAATATGGTTTACAATAATATGTTCCTTTTTTAATAATTCCGAAGAAATTTTTAATATTAAAATGTGTCTATTCAATTTTTTTTAGCTATTGTATAACTAACCCTAAACCTGTTTTAATTTTAAAGTTGGAACAATTCATCAATAACAACGCAGAAGAACTGGGCTCTAGCACCACAACATCGGCACTAAACAACTTACAAACTGCTAAAATCAACCTTGAATGGCTGAACGCCCACGGTTCAATCATAATGACCTGGATCAAACAGCAGAACTACCGCCTCCCAACTCACATCGTCCCATATCACTACAACGTGGTCCTCAAACCCAACCTTGACGATGACACTTTCCAGTTCATCGGGAGGGTTGAAATATCCTTCAACGTGACAGAAACTACGGATCGCGTTCAACTCCACGCGGATGATCTTGAAATTGACGAGGACACCATTGCTGTAGAAGCTTTGACATTGTGGGGAGAGTTCGACAACCACGCGGTCACTCAGGACAGTCTTCGACACATATACGACATAAAATTTTCTGATTCATTTAGAGTGGGTCACCGATACCGTCTCCACCTGAACTATAAGGGCTATCACCGAGAGGATATGGCTGGCTTCTATAGGAGCTACTATTATAAGAATGGAGTGAAAAGGTAAGACTTAGATATTTCTAAATAACACCTAAACAAACATCTAAAACACTGGTTTGTTGGAAGAGATTTATAAGACAATAGTAAATCAAGAAACGTATAAATATGCTGATATGTTCAAAAACTATTAGGAACCATTATTATACACAGGCGTGTAAAATAAAAAAATGTGTTCAAATATCAATTAAAATATTTGAATATCAACTCTAAGTCTGACTGCAAAATATTTGCTCTCAATATTATACTCAGCATAATATTTTGTCTAATTTAAACATGCTGTGGGATTATTTTCACTCCTTTATTTGGTACCTTAACCGTATTTAATTCAATGCTCAAATCTTACACAGATTATTTAAATTATTTTTGACAAACAAAATAGAACACACTATATAAAAAAAAAAATTTCCAAGATAAATTTGAAGCTCAACTACACTCACAAATATAGGTTGAAAATAAATATGTGTGTGATATTAGATCTAATAAAAGTTATATTTCAGATGGTTGGCGTCAACGCAGTTTCAGCCGACAAGTGCACGCAGAGCCTTCCCTTGTTTCGACGAGCCAGGACTGAAAGCAATATTCAAAGTGTCCATTGGGGTTGACTCTGGAAGACACGCGTTGGCAAATATGCCAGTGGAAAGCATTGATGTGAATGAGTTAGTAAATTTCAATAAATTAAATTTTAGGTCTTAAGAACACTTTATATGATTTTATGCTACTCTTGTAAACTCCGTTTACGGTAAAAGCTAACAGTCTTACTTTGATGGGTTTCAATATGGCAATTTCATATAATATAATATAACTAAATTAATTAAACTTGCTATCTTTTATAATAAATGAAGTGAAAAGGGCTATACAAGGAATAAGGTAAAACTATTATGCTATTTACGTAAAATTTCCCAGAAAACTAGATCTCGTTATTCTAATTTGTTTGTCCTGTCCGGTCCTCAAATAATATTATTGTAATGTCAAAAAAAAATTGTTCATGAAACGTCACTCTTTTGCAGAACTATTTTGAAAATTTCTTAGAAGTTTTCTTATCAGAATTTTTGAATAGTTGAATTTAATGTCTCAACAAGTGAAATTAAAATACAAATTTAAATAATATTTTAGCAAATACTTTCAAAAAATATTCAAAACTTGTTAAGTTTTCGCTATAGGGAGAAATTATTTATTTTTACAATTGTGAAACATTTTTTTAATATTGATCAAAGAATATCTAAACTACCCTGGACATTTAAAGCATTTCTTCTTTTTTCCATTTCAGGGAGCCTGGGATAGCTTGGCACCATTTCCAAGAGACCCCTATGCCAATATCGACCTACCTAATAGCATTCGTTGTGTCTGACTTCTCTAATATGAGTAGTAGCGATGGTTTCTACAGTACTTGGCAAAGGGAAGCAGCTGTAGAACAAGCTCAGTACAGTATAGAAGTCACTCCGAGGTTAATGCGAGCACTGGAAGCTTACACGGGGCAAGAATACTTCCTGCCTAAGTTGGACCAGATCGCAGTGCCTGATTTTGATGCGGGGGCCATGGAGAACTGGGGGCTCATCACTTACAGGTAAGTTTACATTTTCCAGCAGTGTTGCCTTTAATTTCAACTTTCATTTAGTAGTACAAGATTACTTTTCCGGATATTTTGTTTACTAAGATGCTGTGGTTTATGTTTAGGCAGAGATTTTAGAAACAACTTGTTTAATACAAGTGTATGATACACCTAGTTATTATTACGTTTAATTTTCTAGGGAAATATACATACTCTACCAGGATAGAGTATCAAGAGCTATGGATAAGCAAAATGTGGCCACAATAATCGCCCATGAATTGGCCCACAAATGGTTCGGTAACTTGGTTAGTCCAAAGTGGTGGAAATATCTATGGTTGAACGAGGGCTTTGCCACATTCTTCGAGTACTTTGCAACAGCCTCAGTAAGTTTTTTTTAATATAAAATGCTTTACTAGTCTAAGTTTGGTAATTTCTAAACAAAATATAATTTTATTTAATTTTACGATTCAGTATAAATTCCCCAACAATCATGAGGAAATGAAACCCCTTGTTTTGCTCAGAGATCAAGGTCAATAAAATGTCATCATAGTTCCACCAAGTCTTACCACAAATTGGCTCGTACACAGTCTAATCCACACCATTTAAGCTACTGTCTCAATTTTATTTCATTAAATTAATTAATTAAATGTTTTTGTAAATGTTACTTTTATTGGACCACTTTCATCCTGAATTTTGAGATCAATATGATACTACGCTTCTCGTTGTCATTTTGTAAATAAATGGTTCGTAAGAATTGTAGCTTGCTTAGTATTATTTATTATTTTATTTTAGCAACCAAACCTTTAGGTGGGATGTAGGGCACGTGAGTTAAGACCAGTGTCTTTGCATTTTTTTATATCTAAACTTTTTTTGGTCAAAAGAAGTCAAATAATTCTCCAGAAGAAATATAGAGTTTAAATTTTCTTCCCCAGGTGATATCAACAGTTCATAAATATCCGTCAATGGTGTTCTATAATGTAATGACAACTTTTCCTCTTCAATTAAAAGGTTTCTTATCTAACGCTACTATGCTCAATGCTCATGGTAAATATTCAGATGAATAAAAACAAACTCAACAAAACAAATGGGATTAATACATTACTTATTCTGGCCAAAAAAGATGTTTTGCTATAAAAACTGCTAAAAAACTTATCTTATTTTGGGTTACCTACTCTCCCACCTTAAATCCAGCCTATTATAAAAATAAATAAAAAATACAATACATAAATAGTATTCTCTTTAAAACACTACCATTAAACATTACAAATGAATTGCAGGTTTCCTACAAATGCAATAAGGGGGCGTTATTGCTGTGTTTTATTTGCGAATTTGCGAGTATTTTTTTTAATAGACCATATTGTAGATAAAAAATATTAAGAGTAGGGTGAATTTTAATAATATAAAAAACAATATTGTTGTTTTAGGTTGAAACTAGTTGGAGGCTGGATCATCAGTTTGTCCCTAACGCGGTTCAATCAGCTCTCTCATCAGATTCCTTACAGTCCTCTCATCCTATGACAGTGGATGTAGGCTCACCCAATAAGATATCGGCGATATTTAGTACTGTTTCTTACAGCAAAGGTCAGCACGAATGACTAATTGATACTAGTTTACAAAGAGAACATAAATAATAGTTTTTAACGTTAGATTCATAGATTTGGCTTTCGCTGAGTTTGAGATTTAAATGAACGATTTGTTTCTAGTGCAAGCAATGATACGTTAACGAAGCCATTAAAATAATTATAAAAATCCAACACTGGTTTCCCTTGAAATATTTTAACTAATTATATAACAACGGCTAGTTAATAGATTACGAATTTATCACGAAAAAACAACCATTAATTAATATATTATGATTTTAAATTTTTCGTCATGCAAAAGCATAATTCTGTTTTTATGCAAAACTTATGAATATAATATGGCATACAAATAGATTTAATATGTCAAAGTAAAAAAAAATGTATTATTTGTATATTTTAGCTGGCTCCGTGATAAGAATGATCGAACATTGCTTGACTCCAGAAATTTTCCGCAAAGGCATCAGTCAATATGTGACTACTCAGTGAGTACATTTGAACAAGTTTTAATTTAGATATTTAATACATTTGAATAAATATTTCAATACCTTTGAACCCACATACCTAACCACACTGTTCCCTTACGGGTTTGGCAAGAAAATATGCATGTAGCTCAAAAAACACTAGACCCCTACTTAATTCATCCTCACTAACCTTCTCCGCATTTCTCTATCTTCGCATACCGAGCCATGCACGCTCTTTTATTCCTAAAACTCTTAATGTTTCTCTTTTTCACACATTCGTCTACTACATTTATCCACGTCTTACATGGTCTACCCATTCATTTTGATCCACACACTCCGCCTTCATATATTTGGCTATTAGATTTGATTTCAGTACTCATTCATTACTGACTCAATCCATACGAGTTCTCCCCCAAACATTTCTTAGATATCTCATTCTAACAGCATTCACAATTCTCTTATTTTTCTCCTGACAAAACTACGCTCCACATTCATACAACAATGTTGGCGTTAACACAATTTTATGTACTGCTATCTTTGACTCTTTCGATATTTCATTCTTTGCTATAGTCCACATACATCCAACTACTCACGATATTTTTAAGTTTTAATTTATTCTTTTAAAACAATGTACATTAGCTAAATTAATTGCAAAAAAATATTCTATCTCAAACATTCCAATAAACTGCATATTCATTAAACTTAATATTTTTGATGACCTTATTGCGTTCAGGGGGTGGTTCGTGTGTTATTGTCATGGTGAATAAGTCTTCCTATATAACGACTGGTAACATTTCCCCCTTTTTTTATGAATACACATTTGTCCAGCCACACACACGAAAATGTAAATAATGAATTAGCTTTAAATGGGAAGTTTGATACAGAATGGGAAGAAACAAAATTTTAGTACAGTGATTTCAAGCGTCCCTTGACTTGGCTAAAGCCACACATTCCCGTGTCCAGGTGTCATTTTTCAATTTTCAGAATATGATATCTAGGTGGAGTAATCCCCACTAATAAGCATAAATAATAGCTCTGGCTATTAATTCTTAAAATATATATGTTTGTTTTTTATTTAAAAAAAATTAAAACCCTTAGCTAACCTCAAAAGAAATACAATCAAGCCAAAAATAAGATACTAATTCACTTCTTGTCTCTCACAGTGGCAACCAGACTGCTGAACCAGACTACTTGTTCAGGGCTCTACAGGAACAGTACGAGAACGAAGTGGAATCGCCTGAATTCGACGTCAAGACCGTTCTAGACACGTGGTCCACGCAGAAGGGGTATCCTGTCATTACCGTGACTCGTGATTATAGCCAGGGACAAATAACTGTTCGGCAGGTGAGGTGGAACACAAATCTTTATTTGACTTGTGCTCAAATAGATGGTAAACAAAGATATATTAAAGGTTTTGAATAAAATTCATTAAATGCATTCAAGAGGCTGTTATTAAATAAAAGGGTTGAGTAATAACTCTTAGTTATATATAAGTAACCTTTTTAGCATCACTTCATACTACCTACTAAGATTATACGCATTTCATTTACTATTGGGATTTAAATATTTTGTTTTTGTAATTATTACTGTGCAGTTGTTTAAAAAGTAGGTTTCTTACTCTAAGGAGTATATAGATACGTGTTTAATAACATTGACGGCTCCTTAAGCAATCTTATAGTTTTGATTTTCTATTCATTTTTACCATTGTATACATTTCAACTCAATCCTATATACCATTTCATAAGAAGAGTACAAGTGAAAATGGGACAAAGTCACACTATACACATTTTTATGGACAACGATTTATAAATCTCAAATCCCAGGATAAACCTGGCAAATACTATATTTATTAATTTAAATATGATAGATACCTCTTTTAAACTTGGTCTTGAGTGCATCATAAAAGCTTTATTGTTGTCTAGCAGATGGCAGAATTAATTATATTCGACTTGTAATTGGACTTTTCTCCTTTTTCTCTTTGTAGACTATTTTTGAATCAAATATCACGGACTATATATTGTTAACACATATATCAAACAAAATTTAAGAAACATTACTCTTTGCTGATTGAAATTTGATATTTTATTTTAGCACCACGTTTTACTAGCCGTTCGGCCTATTCGCTTATTTATTAATTACGGTAAAGATTTTAGGGATGCTAATGGCTATATTTATGGGAAATGTACTTGAATTGGCGTGAAAGTAGAGTGGAAACCCATTTTGGAAAAACTACCCTCAGTACACCCAACCAAGAGTTTAACCTCGAGCTTCCCGCCATCAGTAGTCTAGTCTACTACGAGAGTAGCGCCCTAGACCATGTGGCCACCGAAGTAGGCGTATATTTGATTTTTTAGCTATTTTATTTTTAATATTAATTTGGTTGTAAACACAACGTCTAAGGGGAAGAGAGAACTAGTTTTGAGCTTATCTTCTACAAAAGAACTATAATATTGTTTGATTTTGATATTAGAAACTCATTTTCTATCAGCCAACCCAAACAATAATAAATATTACTGGAAATAAAAATCTAGCTATAGGTGTGCTAGCCAGTATTGACTTGACTTAGGGAGAAATCAATATAAAGTAAGATTAGTAAGAACATTATGAATTATTAAATACCATAAAAACTGGGTTTTCAAAGCTTTAATATAATTTTAAAATGACGTGTAGATCCTTTGATGTCAAAGCTGACTGAATAGTAAGTTTAATCACATAAAGTATTGTGCTAATATAGATATACTATGTGCAATTTTTATTTTGTAAAATATAATCTGATATTTTATATTAATGATGTGATTATAATTATATACATTTATATAACAGAAAATAATTCCCTTTTTCCCATTTTCCCTTCCAGGAACGGTTCCTGCGCAATATGAGTGAGAGTCCCACAGATACTCACGACTACAAGTGGTGGGTGCCTCTGACTTACACGACTCAATCTCAACTGGACTTCAATACAACCACTGCTAAAACATGGCTGGAAGCATCTCAGGACAGTTCTCTGGTTAACGTCAGCGCTGCTTCGAACGAGTGGATACTTTTCAATATTCAGGAAACTGGTGAGAGGACATGACAGAATAATGGGGTTTATTGTTACAAACTGTGTTTGATAGGACAATAGTTGGTGTTAATAAATTGAATGAACAGCTTCTCATGACAGTTTGCTGGTGAACGTCACCACTGCTTCGAACGAATGAATCCTTTTCAATATTCAGGAAAATGTTATTTGTGACTTAGGACTCATTTGTTACAACCTATGTTTGGCAAATCCATAGTTGAGATTAAAATAACTTATTACCACACATCTCAAGACATTTCACCTCTAGAGGTAATCATTAATTAAAATTAATTGATCTTAAATATTTAGGATTATGCCAAGAATGAATGACAGGAAACTATTTGTGACTCGGGTCTAATTTGTTAAAAGCTGTGTTTGTTAAGGCCATATTTTGGATTAATATAACTGAACAAAACAGCTTTTATGGTGGATGTCAATGCTGCTTCAAACGAATGGAAATTTTTCAATATTAAAAAGACTTGTGAGAATATATGGTAGAATTCTATGTTTAGGTTTAGGCATATGTCTAATCCATGATGTGTTTGAGTTCGTTATAATTTTAACAAATTAATATTCATGAATGATAAACTTTAAAGATGGTGTAAAATATATTAATTATCTAAATTTTCACTATATTTTAATTCTATAAATCTCGTAAACATTATTTGGGCATTGAGTTTTGGAATTTATGTATATTTGTATCCTAAAAGTAATTAAAAATTAATAAATTCAAAATAAAATTTGTTCTAAAATAATTCTTGAAAATAAAATTAGAGCGAAGAAGAAATAACAAATATTTAGCTTCAAATTTCTTAAGTATCTAGCTTATTATATGATAGGGATTTTAATTTAAGCTTCAGTAAAGTAATTTTAGTGATAGCGCGGTAATCTCCTACAGTAAAAAGTGGATTCGATTTCTTGAAATAATTGAGGTTCTAAGTGCCATAAAATCTAAAATGAGATTATTGTGGATTTGATATCTATGCCTATTAAATAAGGGTTTATATCTCAGAAAAAATATTCTAGTTGTAGCAGCAGTTTGTATATGGTAGCAGCTCTAAGTGACGTGCTAGCAGACATTGTATTCTATGTCGCCGCGCCTCTTCTCATTGTTTTCAGTTGTTTCTCAAAAAGTCTGCCGTTGTTTAACCATATACGCTAAACGTGGTGGGTTTTCATAGTTTTTCTTATGATTCTTCACGTTTTAATAATGTCACAAAGTTATTCAAATAGTGACATTAATGCGGTGATTGAATTACCAGTGGTTAATCCTAACTGTAAACGAAGATTGAAAGGTGAAGGGAAAGCACCTGATGAAAGTTAGAAGCGTATAACTTCAGAGCTACCATACGTTTCAATAAAAAATGTGAGTGTACCAGCGAAAACGTCTCCTAAGCCATAAGTATCTTGCAAATGTGGTTATAAATGTAAGGACATGACCTTTGCTCAAAAGTAACTATTGTTCAAAGAATTTTACGAAGTAGACTTTGAGAGGCAGCAAACCTACTTATTGGAGTTAGTTTGCATTAATCCTGTACAAAGAAGACGCAGTTGCAATAATTCAGGTGGCAGTAGACGACAGGTTAAAGTTATTTATACGGTACCTGATGGAAGCGGCGATATTGTTCAGGTATGCATAAAAATATTTTCCGAAATTTTCAGTGTATCTCAAAAGCGTGTTCAAGTACTTACAGAAAATAAAGAGAAGAAAGTTGAAGAACTATATGTGGATAAAAGGGGAAACAAAATAAAGTATCGAAAATTTGAACAAGCTGATGAAGAGGCTGTGATATATCACATAAACATTATTCCAAGACAGGCCAGCCACTTTGGAAGAAGTTTGAAACAAGGAATATCTAAGCCCTGATTTAAATGTCATTCGTTTGTACACTGCGTTTAAAAAAATGTTTCCCGAAACCAAAATTGCATAGGCCTACCGGTATTATTATAATGTTTTCAAAACCAAGTTTGGTAATATTTCCTTTCATCATCCTCGAAACGATACGTGTGCAACGTATGATCTACTACACGCGCAAATAAAGTTGAGTTCTTCAATGAAGAGAGGAAAGATCTGAGCACGAAACAGAAGCTTCATCATCTGAAAGCTGAAAAAGCAAGAAAGTTGATGGAAGCAGACCACAATCACTCTCAACGCCTTGCAAGTGAAATAAGTGTTGCGTCCGTGGACAAGTACTGTTTTTTACCTATACGTACACATAGCCATATGTTTTATGTGCGGAAACTCTCAAAATACAACCATTATGTACATGTCGGCAACAATAAAGACATTATTAATATTTGGCACGAGGAACAGAATCGACGAGTGGGAAATGAAAGAGCTTCATGTTTTTTTAACACTATTAAGAATGGTTTAACCAATTTTCCTAAAAATAAATTGATCGTGTGGAGTGATAACAGTGTTGGGCGGAAAAAAAAACAAAATTATAGTTTTACTTTGGATCTATTTTGTGAGTATTGGTGTTTTTAAGAGGATTGATCATAAGTTTATTGTCTCCGGGCATTCTTTTTTAAACCACGATAGGGATTTTGCAGCCATTGAGAGAAGGAAACGAATCACTAAGTGTTTCGTTCCAAATGATTTAAAAATGATGATTGAAACAGTACGAGAAGTGAATGCATTTATTTTAAATATAATGTCTGCATAAGATTCTTTTGAATTTAAGGAAGCAGCCGAAAGGTTCATTAACCCTGCTAAACTCAAGATCTCGAAGGAACAATGGATAAGAATAAGCGAAAAAAATCCTGGTGTCATCAAATTAAGGAAGCCATTGAATGTTCTTGAAATGTGGGAACAAGCAAACGTATTAAAGAAAGGTGTAATCTAGAAGATATTAAAAACTGTGAACTGCCATATTTGCAAACCAACAACAAGATCCCTCAAGAAAAGAAAAAGGATTTTAAAGGTATGATAAGCTAATTGGAGGATGAAGATCGCAAGAGATTTTTTCAAAACCTTATTGCTGAATAAGCTAAGTTGTGCCTAAAACACCTATTTTTTATACAAACTTTGTTCCTGCTATTCATAGGAGTTTGAAATATTAATATCATAACATGTATATCTACCTCTTTTTTTATGACAGTGCTTTTATTTTTGTTAGTTTAAGACGACGTACAGGCATTAATTTTTACGCTTACTAATAGGCTTGTACTATAATTTATTTGATCGTGGTTTTTGGGAAAGTGATGTTACTAGCTACTCATTTTAAAAAAGGTTTCAAAACTTTTCTCTTAGACAATCAAAAAACATACCAAAACCTCTCTTTAAGTAAAAGTTTAATATTAAAATTCAAGATTTCTTGAGATAATCGACTGTAAGAAACCAGTTTAAATAACTATTTCTCACCTTATTCAATTATTATGTTAATACAATCGTTTACTTTTAGTTGATTGAGTGCACAATTCCCAATGCACTCTTACTTTCTTCAGGTTTCTACCGAGTGAACTACGACGCTCGGAACTGGGCTCTTCTCGCCAATTACCTGAACAGCGACAGTTTCAACAATATCCACGTGTTGAACAGAGCTCAACTGCTGGATGACGCCTTCAACTTGGCCAGGGCTGGAGTTTTGAACTACGGAACGGCTCTTACTCTCACTAAATACTTGGCACGGGAGACTGATTATATTCCATGGTACTCTGCACTAACTGGCTTCAATTATATCAATAGACGGATCAGAGGAATGTCTGAGTATGACCATCACACTTTCAAGGTAATCATTTGTGATACATTATATCTAAAAGAGATTACATAAAATACATTCCTAGTAAATTTGAATCCAAGTAATTTAAAATCAAACAAATGGGTGGATATTTGTTTTTATACCCACTAGTTTTAAAGAACCGTAATCCTTGTTTGCAGTTCAACCGCAATTTTGAAGATGTCCTGAAAATTTAATGTTTATTATATTCATTTTTTATTAAGTATGTTATTAAAATGTTTATTAATCCATCGATTATAAATATAATCGTATGAAAAGGAAGTTAGGTTCAACATATTATGTACAAAATATTTCTCAATAATATTATAAAAAATTATATTTCTCAATTATATATTATCATATATTTCCTTAATTTTAAGTTTTTAGTTAGATTATTATTATTATTAGCACCGCGTCTTACTATCCGTTCGGGTTATACGCACCCACGCTAATGTGTAATGGTAGGGTGATTGTGAGATGAAATGGAGGACCTACAGTTTAACGTGGAATCCGAACCACGGTGGAGGTCTGGCATTCCTCACATTCACAAGCTGTGATTAATACACACCTTGTCAGAGGTGAAGGAAGGGTTTGGCAATCAGATAAATCTGTGCCGGTACCAAGGATTGAACCCCGGACCCTCAGCACAGAAGTCTGACACCTTACCCCTAGACCACCAGGTCACCTTTTAGTTAGAGTTTTGTTAAGTTTTTATATTACTACTTTTATCATAATTGTTATTTATGTGTACAATACATATATTATAATTCAATTATTTTATATTATGTAAATTTCAGAAATACATACTGAAGTTATTTGAACACGTTCAAAACTCATTGGGATATGATGAACTAGAAATAGATTCCCACACAACAAAGATAAACAGAAATCTGATTATGTCATGGCTCTGCAACTATGAAGTGAAGAGTTGTACTGATTATGCTACGAGAGAATTTGCGGCTCTCATGAACAATCCAGACAGCTACTAGTAAGCATTTTATAAAATAATAATTTTCCTAACTTAAAACAAATTATTTAGTTCAAATAAACAATCTTTACTTAGAGAAAATGGCTTGAATTTTGAAGAAAAAAAATTAAAGTCAAATTCTGATAAAGCTGTTCAGTATGATATATTTGATGAAAAATATATAATAAATAAGTTTTAAATGATATTGTGAATTATAAAACTATATTTTGAGTGGACCGAAATCTTTACTAACACAGTATACCGTTTAAGATATATGCGCTTCCAAACAAATTAACAAATAAGTATACAAATGTAATGAAACAAATCCTACTATGTATCGTGGTGCATTAAATTTGAAACGGTTCTAGCAAGTAAAATCAGATAGGAGTCGATGAGAACATGTATAAAGACAAACTTTTAATCTTGATTTTAAATCTAACTGGCACTTACCATGGACTATATTGATAAGATGTAACCAAACAATGGTATAAAATTAGGTATGTATTAAAGACAAGGCTTGGCGAATGAAAATTTATAATTACGGAAATAAGCCGTTGCTAGAATATAATATAATAAATTGATAAACATAAGTAACTTTCAGTATTCATAACAAATTTTATGTATAAAATCTCCTAAGAAAACTTATTACGGATCCTTTACCATTGGTTATGGATTTATTACCTAATATAACCAGTGTTAAAGTTAAAGTAAACAAATATTGATAATAAAATCTATAGTAACATTATATTAAATGAAGAAGATGGTTAATCTCTTCTCTTTGTTCTCCATTACGTAGTATCTCTCCCAACCTGAAGTCCGTAGTGTACTGCAATGGTCTGCGCTTTGGAGGTGAGGAGGAGTGGGATTTTCTGTGGAACCGCTACCTTAACCTACAATGTCAACACTGAGCAAGTCATTATCTTGGGAGTTCTTGGCTGCACCAAGAATGAGACTCTTGCACACAGGTAAGTCCAACAATGTCAATAATGAGCAAGTCATTACCTTTGGAGTTCTTGGCTGCACTAAGAAGGAGTCTTGCCCACATGTGAGTCCAGCAATAGCAATACTGAGTTATCTTGGTAATTCTCGGTTGCACCTAGAATGAGAACTTTGAACACAGGGTAGTCCAACAATACCAATACCAAGCAAGTAGTTGTCTTAATAATTATGAATGAAATCTAGACTAATATAACTTAATTAATTTAGTTACTACTCTTATCTATATGTTTACAGATACCTCCGAAAGACTATCACTGCAAATTCAAGCATCAGATCTCAAGACCAATATAGAATCTATTCTTCTGTAAACAACAACCACTATGGAATTGAGCATTCAATTAGTTTCTTGGAGGAGAACTACCGTGAAATTTACGAATTGTAAGTACTTGTTAACCAAATAATTATTGATTTAGTTTTTCAACCATAAACTTTTAAATTTATAGTTTAGCAAATAATAGTTATAATATATTAATATTGGTATACTGGCCCTATGGTTTATATTTTAACAAACTCTGCAAGTATTTTGTCTGAAATACTGTTGAAGGACAATATATTGATACATAAAATCCAAAGTATGGTATAAACAAAATCAATTATTTGATAAAACAATTACTTATATTTAGTGTTTGTCAAATATTACCTGAATTCAATATCTCAGATTAAAAAAGATCTGATCTGCACCATTTATTTTCATCAATGTCTTGTACATAGTAGGAAATAGAATACGTCCTAAGTCGGATATTTTTTTTTGAACAAAATTTAATAGAAAACTCAGTCTGCCAAATTATTTTTAATGAATGGCTGTATAATTTTTAAGTGTAAAATACTTTATTAAAAAAACATTTAAACCCAAATAGAAAGATGTTTGAGTGTTTAAAAATTAAAAATAAAAATTGTAAAATATATTCCTATATTTATATCAATTTCCTCTAGAGATGTAAATATTATTTTAAAATGTACTTAATGGAGAACTAAACCATAGAATTTTTCAAATATTGGATTGTATTTTAAGTATTGTATTTGTTTGAATAATAGGTATATTATTTATAAAATATCTACAGTGATTTTCAAAAACTTGCGAAATTTGGTTAGTAATTTTATAATATATTCTCTGTGAATACATTAAGTTAGGCAGATATATTCGATTACTAGTTATCAACATTAACCCAATGTAAAACACTATTATGATAAGTTACATATCCTGTACTCATCACAAGACATTGTTAGGTTAGTCAAATCTCGTAGATTACGATGAGCAGGACATGCAGCGAAAATGGAAGAATCTAGAACTATGTTCAGGGTATTGACTGGTAAAACCAATGGGAAGATACCATTGAGAGGATATAGACGCAGATTGGAGAATATCATTAGAATTGACCTGAAAGATATAGGTTGTAATGAGGTGGACTGGGTGGATCTAGCTCAAGATAGGGATTGTTGACATAATTATTTTAAGTTCGGGAGTGAACTTTCGAGTTCTTGATGTAATAGAGTGTAAATAAAACACCAAGCACTCAATTATACATTCTATTTTAGCGCATAAAATTCTTCGCACTAATATTATTAGCATATATACACTAACATGTTTATCATTCTGAAACAATAATATAAAATTTATATTTAAATATATTTGTTTCAGCAATAACAACTCTACAAGTTCCATAGTTAGTGTTATTTCAGGGATATCTGGATCAATATCATCACAGGAAGAAGTGGACAGGGTAAATATGCTTAGTCATGGAATCCAACCCTTTTAAATTAATAATCTTATATATTATTTCTGTAGTAAACATCCCTTTTTATCAACTAATACAAAACCTACAGCGATGCATAGGGTATCAGTGGATAGGATTTTTTACTGACCTCTGACATGGCATACTCAGTTTACGTTAAAGCGTACTATTTGCTTAAAATTTAAGTTAAAAGACAAATCTAATAATATATTTTTGTATATTATTTCTGTAGTCAATATACTTTTTTCTCAACTAATACAAAGCCTACAGCGATGAATATGGTATCAGTGGATATGATTTTTTTACCGAATTCTGACATAGCATACTCAGTTTACGTTAAAATACATTGTTTGTTTAAAATTTAAGTCAAAAGAAATATCTAACAATATTTTTATATCAATTACAGAAAATAAACTCTCTTTGCTATTTTGTGTATACACTTCACTGAGTATTTAATTTCAACAACCCGACAAAAGACTAAATAATTTTTGGGGTCTGGGGGGAGGGGAAGTTTGAATTTGCGAAAGTTTCGCAAGGGTTTCCAGGTATAAAATACATTAATGGCCTCTGTGGTCTTTGGCTAGAGTTCTCAACTCACGAGCCGATGTTCATGTGTTCAAACCTCACTGAGGTCGACGTTATTAAAGTTTAGCTGAATGTCAATATGGACTTTTAACAATATCTAATTATAAGTAAGAAATGACAAACTGGGCATGGGACTTGAACCCATGACATTGGGATTTGCGAACATGAGCTCAATTATTATTTTCTTGTAAATATGGTCACCTTATACTTTCATTCTGATGTGTGATTACTTTTTTCAGTTGAAACAATTTATTTCGGACGTCGTAGCTCAGGACTTTGGAACGAACGTAGCCACTTCCGCCTTAAACAGCCTAAGGACAGCTGAAAACAACCTCCTATGGTTGAACACCTATGGTTCAACGATAATGACTTGGATCAAACAACAGGACTACCGACTACCTACCGGAATAGTACCGGACAATTATTACGTCGTGCTGAAACCAAACCTCGATGGAGACACTTTCCAATTCGAGGGGAGAGTGGACATCTTGATAAACGTCACAGAGAGCACCAATAGAATCACCCTCCATGCTGATGATCTAGATATTGATGACGAAACTATTCATATTCAAGGTGGTTCCGAGGTGAGCGTTGTGACAGTGACACGCGATACAATACGTCACTTCTATGACCTCAAGCTGAACCAAGAACTATTGGCTGGTAGGAGCTATAGGATCCTATTGTTTTACAAAGGCTACCACAGGGAGGATATGGCTGGATTTTACAGAAGTTATTACTACAAAAATGGCGAAAAAAGGTGATTTTTTTCACTAATATATCTTTAACCTAGATTTTAAATATCTTTTATATCCGCACTCACTAATCATTATATAATTATTTGTTTACATTTACGTTTAAAAAAACCTGAACAGATTATCAGTGAATTTGTGTCCAACTTTAATTGGAAAATCGAGATAAATCAATTTTTATTCGCTTAATTATTTGACTAGTTTTTATTATTACATAACAATATAAAAACGTGTTTGGCATAAGAAAATATAAATAAACTTCTCTAGATGTTATATTTCCTATATTTTTTGGTCCAAAATATGTAACCAAAAATAATAATATAAAAGTATTTTTGTTTCTCTTTAAAGTAGAAAATAAGTACCACTATGTTAGTAAATACAAGTAAGATAATTTCTTTTAAATCCTTATCTTATTTGTACTTGATTCTTTTTTATTTATTTATTTGGTACATTTTTTCTCAGATGGTTAGCCTCTTCGCAGTTCCAGCCGACAAGCGCTAGAAGAGCCTTCCCTTGTTTCGATGAGCCTGGGTTGAAAGCTAAATTTAGGGTTACCATAGGAAGAACTAATGACACACATGCCTTGAGCAATATGCCTGTCCAATCCACAACTATAGAGTAAGTAAGATTATTTAAGATAATCCTCATACTATAGGAAATAATCCTCCAAGTCTGCTCGACCAAATTACAAGCTTTGTAGTAAATCTTAGAAACAGTGCAGATATTTTGTATGAAAATATAAAGCTCAATACATTTTTTAAAACCTAAAACACTTATTATTTTTGATCGTGGATATACTGTTATAATATAGTCCATACATTCAACAACTAATGATAATTATATAATTATATATAGTTAATTTGTAAAATTCTTAAGATCACCTTTATACCAGCTATTATAGTTTTCAAAGCCTTTAAACATACCTAGTTGGAAGTTGGATCTATTTGGATAGTAATTGATATTTGAAAAATAATCATACCTAGGATACAAAATTTGATAGTTTAATTAAAGTTTAAACAGGTGTTTAGATAATATCCCATTATAATTAGTTAAAAACTATTAAAAGTTATTGTGTAAAGTTAGTGTGTAAAATTGATTACATAACATAGATTTTTACCTCCCCATCAATAATTCTGTACATCCAAAATTTAAAATTTTCAAATAGTTGAAATACTATTTTAAAGGTATTTAAAATTAACTTGTCATCATACTTACACAATATTTCTTATTGTTATTAAGTCTAGATCAACACAATTAATACGAATAGTTATGGCGGGAATTAGTAATTTGAATATAGGGCCTTTAGTAGTCATAAAAATAATTAAAGAATAGTTTAAAGAACCCATTAGTTAATTTAAAAGCTGGGTGACCTGGTGGTCTAGGGGTAAGGTGTCAGACTTCTGTGCTGGAGTCCAGGGCTCAATCCTCGGTTCCGGCACAGATTTATCTGATTGCCAAACCCTTCCTTCACCTCTGACAAGATGTGTATTAATCACAACTTGTGAATGTGAGGAATGCCAGGCCTCCACCGTGGTTCGGATTCCGCGTTAAACTGTAGGTCCTCCATTTCATCTCACAATCACCCTACCATTACACATTAGCGTAAGTGCGTATAGCCCGAACGGGTAGTAAGACGCGGTGCTAATTATAATAATAAATATTATTTAAAAGCTTTAATTGTACAGTACATAAGCAAACACATATTTAAACAAACTATTTTTGTTTTTAGCGAGTTAGAGCCAAACATAGAATGGGACAACTTCCAAGAGACTCCAATGCCGATATCAACGTATCTAATAGCGTTTATCGTATCAGATTTCGTGAATTTGAGCAGCAGTGACGGTTTCTACAGTACTTGGCAGAGAGCAGATGCCATCAGCCAGGCTCAATACAGTATTGACGTCAGTCCGTTGATCATGAAGAGTCTGGAGAACTTTACAGAGCTAGATTACTTCCTGCCCAAGATGGATCCTGCCCAAGATGGACCAAGTGGCTGTGCCGGACTTTTCCGCTGGGGCCATGGAGAACTGGGGTCTCGTCACTTACAGGTGAGTATGATGGAATAATATAGAACATTTTAAATATGTTATTGTTGGTTGATCCTATTAAGGCCTAGAGTTTCATAGATCTTGTTTTAAAAAATAATATACAGCCAACCTCAATTCTATAACGAATTGGAAACATCAATATTTTTTTTAATCTTAAGTATTATTTGAATGCATAGTAGCAAAAATGTCTTATGTGATAATTTATCTGGTGTTTTAAGACAGTTGGAAAATGTTTTAGGGGTAATCTCTGTGTTTTTTTAAATGCAATATTTGGAGAATGTTTTTGGGGATATTTTTTCTGGTGTTTAAAACAATTGGGCAATGTATTTTGTTATAATTTGTCTGTTGATTTAAGACAATCTTTATAATGTTCTTAGTGTTAATTTAATTGGTGATTTAAGACAATCGAATAAGCTTTCAAACTCCGATTTAAACAAGGTTATTGATCCACAACCTTTGTTGATTGTTTTAGGGAACAGTATATACTTCACGAAGAAGGAGTGTCTACTTCAATCAACAAGCAGAATGTTGCTACTATCATAGCACACTGAGTTTGCGCACAAGTGGTTTGGTAACCTTGTCAGTCCTACCTGGTGGAGGTATACATGGCTCAACGAAGGGTTCGCAAGATACTTCGAGTTCTTCACAACCCACACTGTAAGAAATATCGCAAACTTATTTTTATAAATTTGAATATCTCTCAGTGGAAAATTATTTGCATTTTTAATAAAACAATATTTTCTTAAAATGTTCAAAACAAATTATAGTCTAAAGTTAAAATTTAATATATTTTTCTTAAAACATATAGTATAATTTCAAGGAAATATTTCTGGTTTAGTACAAATTCGATAAAATATTTCCCCCTTGGTTAAGGATTGATATCTAAAATTAGTATGATATTTATATTCAATGCATAATATTATCCCAAACAAACAAATGATTTTTAATTAACAAATTAGGTTGAGACCACGTGGAGAATGGAAGATCAGTTTGTTGTCCGACAAGTGCATACCTCACTTTCCTCAGACTCTCTAGAATCAGCTCATGCTCTGTCAGTGGATGTTGGATCTCCAAGTTCTGTATCGTCAATATTTAGCACAATCACATACAACAAAGGTAAATAAAAGTGATAAAATACCCAACATTTCAATTATCAATGTAAAATATTATACGTAATACTTATGCCGCAAAAAACAAAATCAATTGATATTTGAAATTTTACAAATTCTATAATATAACACAACATTGATGTCTATTGTACCTCACGTTTGTTTAAAATGAACGAAAATGTCAAAGTTTTTGTTGTATGTCAAATTATATTAATTTAAATTCACAATAAGTATATATATTTAAATAGCAGAAGTAGGGTCGTGAACTAAAATACAAAAGGGGGAAATAAAAATTGCAATTATATCTATGATGTACTCACATTTCCATTCTACAATTAAATATTTAAAAATAATTTAAATCAAACTATATTTCTCCTTTCCTTAGGCGCTTCTGTTATTCGAATGATGGAGCATTTTATGACACATGAGACATTCAGAAAAGGATTGAGTAGTTACCTTTCTGCACAGTAAGTTAAATCTTTACATATTAAATATGTTTATAAAATGTTAAATTAGTTTGATCGCATCTCTGCATTGTTCATTTCAAATTTAATAGCTAACTTACTTTAGATTACATATTTTGGATAGTATAAAATAGTGTTACTAAGCACTCCTTTAGCTATCCGTAGTCTTATGATTTAGTTTAAATCCACGAAATGTATAAAGAATCGTACTTACATTTAATTAAAAACACACAAATAATTGCCTGTTTGTCCTTAGTGGTAATAGAACGGCAGAACCTGATGACCTGTTCTCGAGCCTCGACAGTCAGTATCTTCAAGACTTCCCCAATAGACCAGTTAGTGTCCAAACTGTAATGGATACTTGGACTCTGCAGAGTGGTCATCCTGTTATAACAATCACAAGGAACTATATTTCTGGAGCACTAACAGTAACACAGGTTAGTATGGTGCAATTATACCATGCCTATTATATTTAACATAACATTAATGGTAGGAAAACTAATATCCCTTAAATATGCACTGTGTAAATATGTCTGTTTGAATACTTGTTGATAAATCCTTCAATTTCCCTGACATACTTTATTCTCATGAATACGTAACAAATAATAAATGTATACTAGATGGAACATTTATTTTGTCTCGATGTGTAAAAAAGTTATTTTGAGCTGAAATTTTATTAATCATATTGTAGTTCCGAAAAATGAAAGAATCTAAAAGCCATTAAAAAAAAATTCATTATTGGGGTGCTGACTTTCACTTATGATTCTAAGTGGAGTTAAAGTAGTTCAATTTTAACCGAGTTCATGAGGGTGGTTTTCCATTGATTTTTTTGAGACGTAGTAGAAGCGAGTGGTGTTAGTTTAATATGATTGTGTTTTTTTTTAAATAGTTATCATACATCACGGATAACTCGAAGGAGTAGTAGGACGAATAGCATCAAAAAATAACCTGAAGAATGGAGAAAATATTCACGAATTCAACGAAAAGTTTACTGTATGCATTGCAGATGTTTCGAGTTTTATACAAAAATTAATCCTATCCTAAAGTGGCAATGAATGGCCTTAATCATTACAAAGTCACAAAGAAACTCTCTTGTAGTCACGAATAGATGAAAAAATATATTTTTTTTA
>CABFWB010003160.1:37402-85750 GCA_902151455.1 Timema bartmani | reverse complement strand
ACAATTCAGTCGCCTCCCAAGGAACACTTAAGAGTCATCAAAAAATACGGGGTTTTCTAAAATAACGGAAATAAATCATGTTAAAAAAATAATATATATCATAAAAAAGATTGTCCTGGATTGGCGTGAATATGAAATGGTCAGCATCTCCATATCACTCTTTAATTTATTAGTATAAAATTAGTTATTAAAATTTGCTATATTTTGTTTTTAGAGAAGTGATACGACAAGCATAGAGAGTACCATTGATGCTGCTTTGAAAGTAGGATACAGACACTTCGATACAGCCTACTTCTACAGAAATGAAGCTGAAATGGGGAATGCTTTCAAAAAATGGTTGGACTCAGGAAAGCTTAAGAGAGAAGAGCTTTTTATTGTGACCAAGGTGAATAATTTATTCTCATTTATTTGAGCAAGTATAATTTTAAATTTAGACTATAAATAATCTAAAATTAAATTAGAAAGATACTCAGGATTAATACTGCTCACACCAGCAGGTCCAATGGGTTCTTCATAGAGATTATTTTATCTGAGCAATTATTTTACCTTATTAAGAGTTTTTCATTTCCATTAAAAATAAGTGCCGATGCTGTTGGATTTAGGAGACCCCTGACCATTATCAAACAAACTATAAAAGCGTAATTTATCTTTAGTCGGAATATTAAAACATTATGATTAGAATTAATCACCATCCTAGATTCACCCAGACCATACAAATATTATTTTATGCATAAATCTCACCATTTATAAAAGCATTTTTACTTAGGCTGATATTAAAAATTAGTCATATTATTAAAGTTATTAAAAAAATATATCAAATTAAAAACACTGACAGCATAATTTATAAAATAGAAAAAACTTGAACCAACCAGAACTACTTTTTGATTAGTGGAAACCTTTGCTTTAAGTGTAGTGATTCCTTAATTAAATAATTGTTTTCAATGTCTTAAGTACATATAGGCCTATGTTGTCAACCTAGATATTCTTGGGGTAAAAGTGCCTCAGGACTCGATGTTCGAGGTTCAATCTCAGCTAAGCTCAGCTGATTTTGTTTGAGTGATACAAATCTGTAGCACAGGGGTTGTCAATCTTTTTGGACCCTGATCGACTTACAAACCCCATGTTGTTGGTACATCTTATATTTATTACCTTAAAATAAATCTTCCTCGAATACTTATATCTCCACCCTTCGAAAAATATCCAGAATAAATAAGATATCGGTATATATTTTCATACTAAATTATTTAATTTGGTTAGAAAATTACTGATTATTATCGGTTAAGGTTATTTTGGCTACATCAAACTATTGTTTGAAAGTATGCTATTAGTGTATTTAAAAAAAATTTGGAGACGCAAAGATCGACTTTTAATGACAATGCCGTTTTTTTACACGATCAGCTGAAAATTGCAACGAGATCGACCGATCGATTGCGATTGACTAGTTGCCGAACCCTTTTGTAGCACAACTTACTTTCAAGGCCGTAGTCNTTTGTAGCACAACTTACTTTCAAGGCCGTAGTCGTGGGGGGGGTTAGGGGGGGGACGTGTAGAGTTTGGGGGTTCAAACACCCTCACCCCCGAAATTGTATGAACAAGGTATATATGGCTTTACTTATGGTTCAAACAATATCAAAATTAAGGTATAAGTACAAATTAGGGGGCTGTGTTACCATAAAAAGCACTTCAGAGAACTTATAGAGTTGTTTAACTGTATATATTTTTACTAGCCTTCGGCAGTTAGGGGGTTATGTTGTCATAAAAAACACTTCAGATAGCTTCTAAAGGTGTTTAAAATGTATACTATTTCCTAGCCTACAGCAATTGGAGGATGAGCCCACCAAACCCCCCCCCCCCTGACATTTTTTGCTGGCTACGGCCTTGCTTCCTTTGGAAGGGAAGTAAGGCCGTTGGTTCCATTTCGATTGTGGTGTGTAAAAGAGCCCTGGAAGGAATGTGAAAATACCTTTCCCGGCAAAATTGATAAGGCCTTTTGAGCTTGCTCAAAAAATTCAGTGTGAAGCCAACGGGGAAACTACCACATTTCCCAAACTTTCCTAGTACCGTACACGGGATTTCTACCAGCTGAAAGAATGGGTGTGTGTTCATCTCCGGATGGGTAGAAATCCCATCAGACCAACCTTCGAGTTGTTGACCTAAGAAGAAGACATACATCATACACTACTTATAGTGATCGTTACATTAGATAACTGTGATTCAGTTCTTAAACACACTGATTGGCACATATCAACTAATAAGTAATAACCAAACAGCTCAATTTAACTGGGACTATAAGTTGATTACACACACTTTAAATATTTAGGAAATTGTGGGAAGGGTCTCGAATACCTTTCCCTCCATTTGCAACCCTACTAATGACTTCACCAGGGTGGCCACTCTAGGACACAATTCAAGCAAATTTACCAGTTTTACTGGTAAAAAAAAAAGAATAATTTTTCCTGATTTTTAAAAGGCTTTTCCTTAGATTGTGAGATTTTGTATAAATGATTCTGAATGAAAATATTTTGTAAAAATTGTGTTAAACACACCACCAAATTCTAGTAGGTATTGAGCAAGTATTGTTAATAAGTACCTATTTCTACCCAAAACTTAAGCTAGTAGACTATTGGCACCATACACAATTCATACTTCCTACAACATCAATTATGTCGAAAAACACTTTAAATTACTTCAAGATGGGTCTTTGTTATATTTTTTTAAAAACATAGCCATTTCCTGTTGGGAGACTTTGCTATGAGCCATTACAGATAAGACCACTCCCTTCCCCCTAAAAAAACCACTTAGGGTACAACCATGAAACTTACTCTACAATATACATCCTTATAACACTTTTTGTTAAGGTCAGGATCAGAAATTCACTATTCCACTTGTAATGTGTGCTCAGGTACAAGTATTGAAAAGCCACGTTAAACTAGTATGTACACTAGTGTGCTTTACTCAGAGGTCAAAGCATTATTTCTGTCGGGGGGAGTATAAAAAGTTTTAGAACAAATTGTCCCCATAAGTAAAAAAGGGGTCTAGGTATTCAATTCCGGAAAATGTTCGAAAATTTAATGCAGCTAAGAAGCTACTTTTAGGTCCTTGCTTGAAAACAATTTTTTTTTTGAAAGTTAGACTCCTCTCCAAGATATTTGGGTGGTCCTCCTCCGTTATTTTTTTTAAAATGTGAATACGCCTAGAAGCTATTCAGAGTGGTCCTTGCCTGGATTGTTTTGTATTAAATATCTCTAGAATATATTTGAAGTGGTTTTCCTCTGGCAGATGTTTGAAAATTGGATGCCTCTAGAAACTATTTAGTGTGGTCCAGTCCCGGCAATTTTAAAAAAAATTTCTATTCTATTCTTCTAAAAGTTGTTTAGAGTGGTCAATTCCCAGCGATTAAAAAAAAAAAGTTATACCCCTAAAAGCTATTTAGAGTGCTCCTTGAATTTAAATTCCTGAATCACAGCCAAATTTAAGCACTTTTTCTGTGTTTTTTTCCCTGGTTTACCTGATCAGTCGCCACCCTTTTCAAACTCGTCCCACAAAGAACTACTAGGTGTTATAATTTTAGTAATTTAATTTTCTCCCACACAGCTGCCTTCATCAGGTAATCGAGCCAGCAGTGTCGAAAAGTACATCAAACTTTCCCTAGAGGCTCTTCAACTCGACTATGTGGATCTTTACCTCATCCACAACCCCGTGGGACACAAAGAGAAAGAGGCTTCTCCAGGAAATAAGAGCAACTGGGAGGTAGACATGGACACAGACCTCATCAGCTTGTGGAAGGTGATGCTATTTTTCATCCTTTATATTTGTAACGTGACTAATATGGAACAAACCAAACCTCTGGAGGACCAGTGTTCCGAAAATGGAAACAAATTGGACTGTAGGGCAGGAATGGATAGTCAACTCTCACTTTCACTTACTTTCTCTACTAACCAGCCCCTTGGTTTAGTGGTCAAGCCTAGGGGTTCCGAGTTTGATTTCCATATGATACTTTGGATATTTTTCCCAAAAGAGGAACTAACTACCCCAATGATCTCTAGGAATTTATTAATTATGCTTTAATTAGGTTTTAGTGGTTCCACTGGTTCCACACCCTCATACTCACTATCACCATCACCTCATCTCATCAGTACATGGAATAAGCTTCCAAGTAAAGTATGTACGATTAGTACATTTGGGCGTCCCCTATACAACAGAATATTAGTACTGGCTAATTTTTTCACAGATTGGACTATGAGTGATGTAGCCCAGACACACATTATTATTATTATTATTATTATTATTATTATTACTTGCCCTATTGAAGTAGTAGGTCTTGTCTTGATCACTCAACAGCTATACCAGTGGTTGGTCCACCCTCACAGTTTTTTTTTTTGCTCCACACTGATTTTTTTTATTAATAAGAAATACCTTTAAAACAAAAAATTAACTCATAGCAGTGCTTTATTCATAACATCTTAGAATACATATACTTTATAATTTGATCATGAGACATCCATAAAGTATAAAACAATGCAGCTACTAAAAAACTTTTATTCATTCACAAAATATACAAATTCACTGAAAGGTGTGAGCTTATTTCTGTCAAGTAATCTAATTTATATAAGGCCTAATTTGAGAAAAATAAACTCTCATATTGTCATAAACACAAATATGCCTTTATCTTTTGTCATTTTTAATATTTGTCAAAGCTGAAAATCACTGTTCAAAACAATATGTTGTCCAGAACTGTAGGATTGATAATGCTCTTGAAAAGATCCGTGGATACTGTTTCTGGTTGAATATCCAAGAGGAGTACAATGGCAAACTTTCGTGTTTTAATTTCAAGGTGCAGGCCATTTCAAATTATCTAATCAGATCTGTTTGATGAGCGATATCAAGTTTCTCACATTCCCTCTCATAGATGGGGCTCCATCTGTACAGAATCTAAAACAAGAATCCCATGAAATCTCAGATTTTTCCAAATACTCGAACAAGGTTTGGAAAATATCTTGTACTTTGGAATTTTTTTAAAGTCCCTTGCAATTAAAAAACTTATGTGATTATTTCATCATTTTGAATAGATCTGATCTAAACAAGAAACTGTACTTTTCCACAAATGTAGGTCGATTTATCACTTTGAATGTCAAATTCACAAGTCCTCATACTTTTGGAAAAACGCTTCTCAACGTCGTCTCTAAATCCTCATTTGTATTTAAATCTTCCTGCTGTACTGATTGGGAACCACTGGTCTATACTTATGAAGCAGCCCAGAGACACTTCCAGGTCAAAGTTCACGGAATTTCACACCACTATGAGTTCACTCACAGTCTCACCAAACTACCAACTAAAATGGTGCTTTTTCTAAACTGTGCCAGTGACACTTGAGTGTAAAAAATAAGCCCAGCTGCACAACAGCCCCACAATGATTCAAATAGGTCCTTTTGCCTCCAAAAAATAAGGTAAAGGCGGGAAGTACAGGAAACAGGCTAATCTATATAATATAGTAAAAAGTAAACAGATAACATTCATATAGGTAATTACTTGAGGGAGAATGGGAAGGTGATGGTGTGTTTGGACTCCACCCCCTTAATTCCAAATAATATAAATTTAATTACAACTAAGCTTATCAAGATAATAAATTATTCTATTACAAGCTTTGTGCAATGCAAGTGATCATGTTAGTTATGGAATTGTATAAGGTATTGTGTTGAGTGTAGGTTGAAGGCTATGCCATGTGACTTCATAATTCACAAGATGGGTGCCGCCGAGAACAGCTCAAAAAGTTATTTTTGTTTTGATGTATAGACTGGCATAAACTTGTTCATTTAAATTTGCAAGAATTTTTATACGCGGTGACAAATACAAAGTTCTCTGGTCTCACCCACCCCCACCCCACCTATAACAAAATCCTTAAACTATCTATGAAATAAAATATACTAAATGTCATTTGTAGAAGAAATTAAAGGAGGAAGAGTGGTAGAAGAATAAAGGAAGATGGAGGCATTTTACTAAACTGACCCGGCCACAGGCTCGAAACAGTTGATGATGATGATGATTATTATTATTTGTATAGTTGGTACATAAAACTAAGAAATATTTATTATGTAATAGCATTAATTTAAGAATAACCAGCCAATAATTGTTATGTTATAATTTAGTTTTCCCCATCCTGAAGTTAGTTCTTGATTATAAATATTTCTGGTGTTGTCATATTCATCGTAACATGTGTTTGTAGGCGATGGAGCTACAGGTGGATGCCGGTAGAGCACGTTCTATTGGTGTCTCCAACTTCAACGCTAACCAAGTAAAGCGTATTGTACAAGCAGCTCGCATTATTCCTGCCAATAACCAGGTGGAATTACATCTCTACTATCAACAGAAAGAGTTGGCAGCATTCTGCAAAGCGCTGGATGTCACCATTTGCGCTTACGCTCCTTTAGGCTCACCTGCGTTTCCAGACTTCTATGTCAACGTTTATAAAGGAGATCCAAAAAAGTAGGTTTTACAACATGTTAAGAATAAGGTGTTGTGTTACTCATAATCAAATTGTTTGACATCTTAGCTCAGTCAGTAACGTATCAGTCTACTGAGCTAAAGGTCCAAGTTCGATTCCTGGCGTGGCCTAAATATTTATTTTTTATGAAATGTGAGTTTCCCCTTTCACAGTATTGAATTAATGGCCTGGGGCTGGATATTGTGTTTGTTCTAGCTTTAATTTAGTTTATGCATCATTTGCTGATATAATTAGGCGGTTTGGACAGTGCACATTAAATACCTCAAATAAATGAAATACATTAAAATATTTTTTATTGTTTTATGGATATTTTAGTGCATTGTTAATTTCACCCATGCTACTATAAAATTATTGGAAAAATTCGATTTTTCTGGTTAGTAGCTAAACAAAAATTGTACTCTTTACTGTGATGGTGAAACCAACGTTTAACTAACACCATTCCCTCTCTAAGCGAATGCAGGATCTAGTCCTCCAAGTTACCCTCTCAATTCTTACACCTTAAAATAAGTTAATATAACCTTTGTGTTGAGTGCACTAATGAAATAAACACCTCTGTTTAAAACCACTATTTAAATTTAATAATTCATTTTAGAGAGTTAGTTATTCACATTTAACTCAAGGGGTGTATTATTTTCAGACTTCCATACATCAACCCCCTTCAGGATCCAGTGGTGTCGAAGATCGCCAAGAACCACAATAAGACCCCAGCACAGATTCTTCTGAGGCAGATTGTACAGAGAGGAATCGTGGTCATTCCCAAGAGCTCCAACCCTGGTCGCATCAGGGAGAACTTTCAGGTGAGGTGATATACAATTAGAGTTGGTTAGTAATAAATCTGTTGGGGTCCGAACACTGCCGGGATTAACTGGAATTTGTTTGACACTCCTTTAATGGGGAGGTTCCACAAATACATATAAAAACCTAATGTTTAAGTTTTGACTCTTACTACAGTTTTAATTGTATGTGTCATCAATCAAATATTAGTTGATGAATATTTTAATATTCACCTTCAAGATACACCATGTTAAACTTCCGATTGTAAAACTAGCTCTGTCAACATCAAATCCTGTACTTCTTTTCTCATGCACTTGCATGGCATTGGAAAACAAAGGACGTTTCTTGGAAAGAGCCGAGTAAGTGGGGTTCGAGAAAATGAGGCAAACATTTTTGCTATCACCCTAAGAACATAGTAGCTTAAATAACAAAACAGCTGTCAGAAGTGGAGTTTGTAGCTTATTTAGGTAGGTTCAATACCCTTTCCCCACCCAGCAACTCAACATAACTACTTACTCAAAACATTATTGGCTAACGATGAAAAGTTTGATAGAAAGGGCAGGGTCGGGGGGAGGGGAGGTCCAGTCTCCTCCCCTCCTTGAAAAATGAGCTTTCTATACCTTTGATTACCAATGACTTTTTTTAGTTTACATTTACGCAGGAATATTCCAACTGGACATTTTCATAAATAAACCAAATAACCTGCCTGAGTTGTAGATAATTTAAGTGGGGGGGGGGAAGGGAGAGGTTGTTTTACAAAATCTACTTTAAAATTAAATATATATTTTTTATAATGTAGGGCTATTTAAGACTATTTAAGAATTTAAGGTTTTTATTTCAATTTTATATTTTTTAAATTCACTGACTAAAACCTAAATACATTTTTATATAAAATCTTACTTGACTTGCTGCTATGACACAAGTACGTAACGTCGTGTTTGGGTCGATAACTAGTATTTTCTAAAATTTTCTTTACATAAATGCCAATAAGAATTGTAGCACCAGGCCTATGTGGAATAATCAGGGGTAAAGGAAGGTGGGTTGAAATTATTAGTAAAGGGTGTGCTATTCATAACTTATCAAAGTACTTATTTTGTGTTATCAATGAATGGTTTGTATTGTCTGATTTGATTTTGATAGTTTTGGTTTATTGATATTTATAATGATTCAATATTGCCTTGCTAGACATTTGTGTTAATATATTTTTTTTTATATAGATTTTTGATTTTGAACTCACAGAAGATGAAATGTATGAACTGAGTTTATTAGATCGTGGGAAAAAGGGAAGCACAATCGCTAATGTCGCAATTGACAGGTAAGCCAACAACGGAGCCTCTTATTATAGCCACACTAATAGGTTAGAGATTATGAAGATAGAATTTAGATGAAATATACCAAAAATTTCATGGAGGAAGAGTGGGAAAATCATTTATAAAAAGCCACTTCAGAAACCCAACTGGGATTTTAACTTCAACCTCCTTGTTACCAGCAAACCAGAAGAGAATGATGCAGGTATTAAAAGCTAAAGTGAGTTTGTGTCAGGTTTTAAACATAATTTGAAATTGATACTAGCATCAAAAAAGTTATGGCTTTCACTAGAAACCTGATAGCTAAAATATCCACTGATTTTTTACAGATTTATCTAATCAAAATTACTTACCTCCAGAAGCTCCTTGCTTCGAGATCATTTTCAAAACATTGATAAATAATTAATAGCAGTACTGTGTAGTTCCTTTGTAAATGATGTCCAATTTCCACATTTACAATAAAGGAACATGTAAAATTAACTAATATATTCACATCCAAAGTATTCTATCAATATTTGCCAATTTTTCTCTCGTTTGTGTTTTTTGGTTTCCTTTTAAAGTATATTGCATTATGAGTTTCACACTCCCTCCTGACAAATTCCAATACAATTAAACCTAGGTTGAGGGATTGGACAATAATGATTGATTTTCTTTAAGAGGCAGTCAATACCTCTTTGTCCAGTGGCAGCAATGTAAAGTGTGAGCTATGTTTTTCTTTTCATTATAAAAGCCATATTTTGTTTGTTCCCTTTTGAGTGTTTCTGTCCCTCATTCCTGGATCTTATTCCATATAATACAAAATATACTTCATTAAGTGAAAAGATGCTTAACTTAAAAGAGCTTCTAGTAAAAAAAAAAGTGTTTTATATGATTTTAATCTTTCAAAAAATGAACTTTGTTTGAATAGGAAAAAAGTTTAGTTTGTCAACGTGTTAAATTAAAATTTAAATCAAACTTATTCCTAGAAACTATACTTTTAATTGTCAATAACAAATTGTTTTTACAGACTTGCACTATCCCATAGTTGTTTTAGTAATTTAGAGACCACTAAACCAATGCAAGTATATTACAAATTTTATTGTATTTGATACATTAGTTTGTTTTTTTAAAAGCAATTATTTTCTCCAACACCTAGACATATCTAAAGCACCAATAACAAATCTAAACTTAATCAATGTAGCAAAGTATTTTTTAAATATTAAAATTAACTATGGAGGTTTATTTTAATTAATCATCTTTGAGAATAAACTATTATTTTAGGAATATAACATAACTTCTAGTTAACCTAGATTTAGATTTTTTTGTGACATTTTAGTCAAATATATTTTGTTCAATTTGTTTTCAGATCCTCACATGAATACCCATATCACGATCCATACTAAGCGTTACTTAATATATTTCTTCACACGCATGAAATGTAATTTTGTGATACATTAAAATTTATGTTCTATTATAACTATTTTTTTTAGTGAATAATAAATTACTAACAATTTGTTAGTTTCTCACTGTGTTCTTTTATTTATGGAGTTCTAAAAAATTGTGTGGTATGGCTAATATTTATCTTTCTTTATTTTAGTGACTAGCACATTCATACTATGCTGTTACACTAATAGTTTTCATCTAAGAAGATTGGCCCATTTTATTTGGCGTGGAAATGCAGAGCCATGGTAACAAACGATTATCTTTAAGAATTCTTATTGTTTTGCAATTTTCTTTTCAGAAACGGTTTGTTCAAGAATAGAGGCATGTTGATTAAGTTATACTTTTTGTAGACATAATTTTAACAGTGATCAAATATTGATAAAATTGACATTTTTAATAGAAAACTGTCAGCAACAATTAATAAACATCGATACATTATCTTAGAAGGGGTGTTGAAAATATTAACATAAAAATTTCACTCGTTCTCGAGAAAACTGATATTTCTAAACGTATGATTTTTCCACAAGAGCTGTGCGGTAGCTAGCACCATCTAAAGTTCCCGTGATCCATCTGTTCTTGTTGGCGTGGAAGGATACTTTGGTTGGTTGTGAAGCCATTCCACGCCTTTCACCCTCCCACCTACCATCCCACAAAACAGGCTTTAGACTCGCACTCGACAGGGCCAAGGGCCTTAACTTTACTACTCTCAGTTACCTTCTTACTTGAACAATGATACTTTAAAAATTATTTGATAAATAATTGCATATAGTTATGAAACAACTTAATTAGCAAGGTAATATTGCCTATGACAGTGGCCGCTGCATATTAGCAAAGAAAGTGCCAACATTTACGGATAGAGGGTGTCATGTAGTCAGCACAATGAACCCTTTGGTCATTAATCTAAGTTGTCTAGACAAGCGCCGCTACTACTTTATTCAAGTAGCTCCTCAATTGTCCTCAAGAGGCTGATTTCACCCTGTTCCAGAAGCCATCTAGTTTCATAAGTGTGAAGAGTGTATGAAGAAATGAAGAGAGTAGTTTATTTATTTCTATTAGAGGTGTACCGCTTCAGTTCATTGAATTGTTTAAAATAATTGTTCATGCTACGATTATTTACACCGATTAGTCCCGCTTATCGATTATTTATTAACAACTATTGGGAAATATTCTTAAGAAAATGATAACAGTTAATGAAAATAATACAAAAAGATTTTATTTAAAAGTCAACAGTTAAGGCTTTGATAATACTAATTTTTGATCTATAATTATAATTGACAATAGACAGGTTTTTGTTCAGGAAAACTAGTTGATTTATTTTACGTGATTTAAGACTCGACCTCTTTTTTTGAGCAAACAAGTTTAGCAGAGGAAAACAGTCTTTCTGAGGCCACTGATCCACCAAACATATTTAGAAACATTTTAACTAGTGCCTTCAGGTGAGGGAATCTTGTTTCTTCTTTGGATAACCAGCGAAAGTTGGAACTAGATTGTTAGTTTTATCAACGGTATGAACTTATATTTCTTATCTGGTTATATAATCTTTCCATAGCCCGAAGCACAGATGCATTGTGTATATGAAGGGTTTTTTTAATCACTAAATTTTGCTTTTAAAAAACTATTAATCGGCATGATAATTGCTGATTACGATTAATTTCAGATGCATTGTTAATCCTGCCTGATAATGATTCATCGGTGTCTGCATCGGTACACCCCTAGTTTCTATCAAGAGCCAACTTAATCATATTTTCGGGTTGGCTCCCTACCCTAGCCTTTACATTACATTATTGTACATGTTTCCACACTGTTTTTATATATTTCTGAGCCATAAGGCAATTATTTAGTTTATAATCACTATGACTTATTGAGTTTGTCAAACACTAATAATTTCTTCTTAGAAAAAAATATTTTTTAAAACTATGGTATTGTATTCCATCAGTCAACATAATAATCCACTAGATAAAATCTACTTTGGAAGCACCTATATCAGGAAATGACACCAGGAAAATGCTCCTCGAACCCAGTACCTTTGTCGTAGATAGCCAAATCTCTTGCCACAGGGCTACACCTAGGATTACAATTAGGTGTAATATTTTGACAAGATTTAACGGTTATTGGAATACACTATACTGTTTTTATGTTTCCGAGCCATCAGATTATTTAGTAATATTTAACAGATTGTATTAGAATTTCACTTTGTTTTGCACTTAATTAACTCGTGCAGTCATTTGTACCGCAGTGCAAGCCAAATACTAACATACATGTCAAACACAGGTACAAATTGAATAAAATAACTTGTTTTTGGCGATAACATATTTTAGTGCCATCATACTGGTTATTAGTGGCTTATATAACTATCAAATTAAATAAAACCAATCACGGTACATTTTGAATATATTCAACAACATTCACCCAGGAAGAAGAAATAACACCACAATGTGAAAAAGCCACTCTAAATGCAGTTGTTCGAAGATTTAACCAAGGGCTTCTTTTTCAAAGTTAACCATGCCAGGAACACACCTAGCGCTGTCAGCGAAAATATTTTAATAGGGTTCCTTGAAAGGGTCTTCTGGATGTTTTTCAATTCTGGAAAAAAATGGAAGACAAATGACCTATTTTAACTTTTTGAGAATGAGTTTTGTAAAAATAATAATCATAAATTGCACTGATTTTTACAAGATATCCAAACAAGTGATGTAGTGAAAATAATGACAACACAAAACTAGATTAACATGCATAGTATCGTTAAATAAATAATTAATGCCGATGGAAAATAATACAATTTAGTGTAATTCAAATATTGTACACATAATTATTATGAAAGAAGGTACCTTAAAGAAACAAATGAACAAAAAATTCACACTATGGCTTTCACAGTGAAATGAGGGATCATTTATTTTAAGAGGCAAACGTTACAGTGGCAACAATGTAAAGTTGGAAAGGTTTTTTCTAATTTCGGTGTGAAAGCAATAACTTGTAGACTTTTTAAGTTTTATCTACTCGTTTCTGTAGAAAGAAAGAGAGAAAAAAATATATATGTATAGGGAAAGAACTATAGAAAGCAAGAAAAGAAAACTGAGAAAAACAAAATAAAATTATATGGTGCACCGCAGATATTTTCTTGCTCTTTTACCAAAAATGGAGACATTTACTTAAAGTTCATAAAACATTGTTGTGGAAACATAATTGAAAAAAAGATAATAATATTCCACAAAACAGCATAAATGAAATAATAAATGCTTTTATAAAAAACATTATTGAGGAAAAAGTAACATCTCTATTCACCAAAGAGCGTAACTATCAACTCCCAATTTCCTAAACATCAATTTAAAAAATCAAGTTGCCAAAAATACAGAAACTATTTGTTTTTATCCAAGTATATTTAAAATTAATTTTTTATTTTTAAAAATGCTACAACTTTGCAATAAGTTATTTCGTAGCAACTTTGGTGGCTACATGGTCTAAGGCGTCACTCTTGTAATATACTAGACTGCCGATGATGGGTAGATTGTGGTTCAATCCAGGTCAGGTGTACCGAGGGTAGTTTTTCCTAAATGGTATCCCACTCTCTTCCCATGCAAATGGTGTACACTTCCTTTAAATTCAACTTTTCTCATCCCTAACTCATTAGAATAATTAGTACATATGTGGATAACCTAAATAGGTAGTAATACTCGGTCCAATAAAAAAGTTATTTACTATCTTAAAGAGTTGTGAAAATACAATAAAAATTGAATATATATACTTAGGTAAAGTACCTTCTAAGTAATTCTAATTGAAACATAAGATGCACTATTTTATTTGTCGTACTAAACAGTGCCTAGATATGAATTTTAATCAAAATAGATAGAGCCGATTTTAATAAAAGTGATTTTTTCTCTGTTGATCATTAAGTAATTCCAAAAACTCCTTGGGGAACCTTATAAAAACCTTAGATACCAAGTTTTAGCCTAGATACACAAATAACAGACAGACAAACTGCATCGCTAAAACCACTTTTTCTGGTTGAGTAGGTAATTAAATGCCGATATCCATCAGAAACTCAAATTCAATTGTTTTGACGATCTCAATACTTAATTTAGCAGAAAGAAGGAAAATAAAAAAAGATTACATAAAGAGTGATCACTTGCTCTAAACTACCGTTACACATCTCCATTTCTTAGCTAATGCTGTTAATCTAATTATGACGTTGAATGAATCAATATCTTACAAGGCGTGTGTGAAAGCTTCGAAAACATTTACTGGACTTCAAAATAATATCACCTTTTGCCTTCACTTTAAAAAAAATTCAGCTACAACAAATTCAAAGCTGTATCAATAAATACTTTGACAGCTAAAATACTAATTTATATTCAGTTATTGCGATTCTGTGCTTTTATGTTAGTTACAAATTAATCTATGAAAAAATCTGAAATAATCTAATTGCAAGTTGGATTTATAAGCTAAGGATGAAACATTTTAAACAATTGTACAGTTAAACATTTAGTAAATGAATTTATTGTATACATTTATATAAATACGCACAATATAAGCTAATATTTGTTCAACCATAAAACAATTAACAGAAACTATTCTAACTTTGATTCGGTTTAGAGAATATTTCATAGATTTGATTCAGGCTTACTTCAAATAGAAAAAGTGGTCTTAGCACATATTTAGATGTTATAACTTGAATATTAAAATATGTTAAAATCTTCACTTAGTATGAGTACTAACCCTCTCAACATTGCACTTGAAAACAAGCGCCCATTTTTTCCTCTATCCAACGCGCTTAGTTCATTAACATCTTGGTCATCAAGTGAAATGTCAAAAAACTGAAATAAACAACAAACATATAATTTACCAGTATCTCTAATAAACAAAGTAATAAGGTTATTTACATTATTTATTCTTGGATGAGTTAAGAGTGCAAAGAGTATTTAAAATATTTTGAATATAACTTTAAACATAATATTATAGTGAATCTCATTGGGCCATGTAATAGCATCAAAAAGTAATAATAAGTTCTATGAGATAGAAGTAGGGACAGTTTATAGATGTGGCTGACCCAAGCACAATCTACCCACATAAGTGAGGTGCGTAGTGCCCCATAAGAGATCACTGTCACACTAACAGATTGCACTGTCTACAAAGTCCTGATCCTTAAGTCCTTAGTACTTAACACTCCGTAGAAGTTTACTCAGCTTTGATTGTTTAAGGATTAGTCAATACAGACTGCTAAGGATTACCAATTACAGCAAAGTAAATATGTGCACATGCTTCGAAATGAAAGCACTGATGACAGTGTAAAATACAAAATGAAATTATAACTTTATACACAAAGTTATTTCAGAATTAAAAAAAAAAAATTAGAAGCGCAAAATCTCAGAAACATTTTTCTAAGAAATATCAAGTTTTTAGAAAGAGTGGTGTTGCTTTAATAGGTTAAACTTCTAAATAGCATTCTTAATAGCCTTTTATTCACATATCATGTCTACTTGTGCCTTGTTTTAGACCATTTTCTTTTGAAGAGTTTAATTGGACGCAGGCTCCGACTTTCTCACGGTCATGTGATTAATGATACAGGGGGTTGCGTAAATGCATTTTCCATTTATTAGGGACTTAAGGACTATATGGATGTGGAGCCTACAAACTCTTTATTTTTTTAGCACCGCATCTTATTACCTGTTCGGGTTATACGCATAATCACACTAATGGTTTAGGGATTAGGAAGGTTTAATTGAGATAAAGTGCATCCACATCTGTGTGGAAGGAGAGTGTAAAACCATTTTGGGAAAAAACCTAAGTGCACCTGACCGGGATTGAACCCTGATATCCCCGTCTTTGGCAGTCTAGTCTAACATGAAATTAGCGTGTTTGACCGTGCAGCCACCAAAGCGGGTACAAACCCTATTGACAAGACTTTAGCGTTAAGTTTATCTGGTCTAGATTGACTGGTGGGGAAGTCCAGGTTCACATCCCGTCTAAATGTACCCAGGGTAGTTTTTCTTAAGTGCTTTAGCAAAATCCCTCCAAATGAATGTGGGTAAATTACCTTTAAATTCCTTCCTTATCCAAACTACATTATTGTAAATATGTGGGTAGTCCAGATTGGTAGTAAGACACAGAGCAAATAGAAGTTTTCCAGGTTATATTTAAAACCATACAAAAAAATAATAAAAAACAAAACTTATTATATGTAATTTCATATGTAAACTTACATCAAAGTTTTCTTTTATTCGGACAGGGTTTGCACTTTTAGGAATGACGGCAATTCCTCTTTGTACAATATGTCTTAGTAAAATTTGAGCTGGAGATTTCTTGTGTTTCTGAGCTATTTTAACAACCACGGGATCATTCAATGGACTCAAATTTGGTATACTGCAACAAATCCACAAGCACGTTAATGGATTAAACAAGAGCATAAGTAATATTTATGGATACTATAAAAAGACCATAATACACCTTCTAATAAAAATATCTGTGAAATGTCTTGTGACTTGCCTTGCTAAAGTGATTTCCCAAGATGTTTCAGGCAGACACTATAAAACCATACTCTCCACAAAAAAAAAACATAACCTCTATCATGGTACAAACTGTGATATGCCACATAAAAATCATTTTATATGGTATTTCACTTTAAAAACCGCATTTTCTACAACGATCACAAATAAATGGATAGCATGGGACCTGAATATGTACTTGATTATTAATCATTAATCTAATATTCACCTTTTTATATCTCCTCCAACCTTTTCTATAAACTCATAAATCCCCGGGGAGCCGATTGGAGCATAAGCAACCACAGTGATATCAAGAGCTTTGCAGAATGCCACAAGCTCTTTCTGTTGGAAGAACACGTGTAATTCCACCTGAAGATTGGCGGGAGGAATACGAGCAGACTTCACAATCCTTTTGATCTGTTGAGCGTTGAAGTTGGAAAGGCCGATTGATCGAGCTTTCCCTGCATCCACCTGTGCTTCCATGCTCTGTTGGGTAAAAAAAAGTAGCAAACATCAACTATACATCTGATCTTGGAGTCGATTTTTCTAGTTCTGTGTTAAGGAATAAATTTTCAATATGAAATTAAATTTTTGGTATATTTTTATCTCAAGAATCTTTCAGACTTAGCTCAAGATTTAAATTATTTCCATATAATTATATAAAATTTAGTAGAAATAAAAATATGTAGTCTAACAAAATGTCAGTGACTAGACAAATACCGCTAGTGAGGTTTTAAATGAAACTTGTAGAGGTGTGTATTGACAAAACAGCACGTGCACACACTCATAAGTTGTTGGTGAATGACAGCTCACAGTTATAGTAGGCATAAAAACTGATACTGTGGTATCTATTGTCTGTTCAAAAAACATTTCCTTTTAGTTTAGTTTATTCTGCATTTTGACAACATGAGAGAGGTGTAGGGCCGGTATTAAATATGTGTCTCCGTGGTAGTAATGAAACACGTGTCTTGCCCAATAGAAAGAATTTTACTCTAATGTCTTGGCCTACATTACAATACCCTCTCTCCTCACAATCCCTCACCAATGGAGTCAAGTTTCACATATAACCTCACTAGCTGTAAACATGAAGGTAATATTTAGAAGAGTTTTCACAATATTATTATAAATATTATAATTATAATTTAGTACTGATGTGCTGGCTGTAACTTATAGGGTACAGGAGAACATATATATTTTTTATCACTGCGTTTACAACCTGTTCATTTTATACACATAAATAATTATTAATTACTCTAATATGGTATGGATGAGGAAGGCAGCATTTCGGAAGTATTATTGTTATTAGCATTGCGTCTTACTATCCGTTCGGGTTGTACGCACTTACGCTAATGTGTAATGGTAGGGTGATTGTGAGACGAAATGGAGGACCTACAGTTTAACGTGAAATCCGAACCACGGTGGAGGCCTGGCATTCCTCACAGTCACAAGTTGTAATTAATACACGTCTTGTCAGAGGTGAAGGAAGGGTTTGGCAATCAGATATATCTGTACCGGGACCGAGGATTGAACCCCGGACCCCCAGCACAGAAGTCTGACACCTTACCCTTAAACTGCCAGGTCACCCATTTCTGAAGTAATCTACATGCATTTGTGTGGAAGGAGAGTGGGGAAAAATCTATGAAAAATCACCCTCAGTAGACCTGACTGGGATCCAAACCCTGATCTCCACATCATCAGCAGGCCAATCCAACACGAGAGTGAAGCTTCAAATCATTCAGCCACTGAAGCAGGTTGTTGGTTATACATGTTAGTGTTATTTAAAATCCATTTTTAACTAAAGCAACGTGAAACACTCCAAATATTTGAGATTCTGGTATTGATATGATTCTAACAAAACAAATGTAATCATATCGGCAATGTTTTATCTTAGAATATGATTAAGATGTAGTGTAGTTACATACCTTCCACAAACTCACGTGTTCCGTTGTCTTGTCTAGAATCAAGTTGCCCGATTCATCTTGAGGGAAAAGGTTTTCCCCCTTTTCTTCCAAACCACAAGGAAAATGAATCAAATATAGATCCACATATGTGAGCTGAAGGGCAGCCAGAGAACGGTTTAAGTACTTCTCGACTTTGTCTGCTTGGAGTCCAACCATCGGAAGCTGAACAAAAATAATATTATTTGTGGGTGGAAGCCCAAGAACTTAGTTTTGATCGATGTTATATGCCAAAGGTTTATTATAAAGTAAACACAGTAATGATGGATGGAATTTAGAAGCTCTACTTACTTACTTAATACTTTATGGCATTAGAAACTCAGAAGTTCATTGGCGCACATTTTACAAAAGTACACTACCTATCCCTATCTTGAACTGGTTCTATCCAGTCCCCCTCATTACACCCTATATCTCTTTCAGGTCCATTCTAAGGTTATCCTCCCATCTGCGTCTAGGTTTGTCCTATGGGTTTGCCAGTCAATATGCTGAACACGGTTCTAGATGCTCCCAAACATGTTACATATCCTGCACACCATAATCTAAGAGACTTGACAATGTCGTCTTATGAGTACAGATTATGTAACTCATAATTATGTAACCACCTCTACTCCCCAGTAGCTTCATCCCTTTTTTTTTCCAAATATATTCCTAAACATCTTGTTTTCGGACACCCTAGATTTGTTTTCATCATGTAAGACGTAAGAGACCACTTTTCACACCCAAAGAGGACAACTGATAAAATTATTGTTTTGTATTCTGGGCTTTACATTACTTGAAAGTATGTGAGATGTCAACCAAGTAAATCATGTGTTTTCTGACTGTTTTATTTTCCTAATTACTAATCTATTATTGTTATTGCTAGTTAATTGTTCCTAACTATTTAAACTCATTAACCCCGTCAAATGATATGTTGCTCACAGTAATCTATAAATCATGGCCCCCAATCTGTGTTCTTGTGTGATCATATACTTAGTCTTTTCAGTGTTCACCTCTAAAACTATTTCCTTACTAACCTCTAGAAACAGTTTCCTGACTATTGTCCAACAAAGCTAAACCATCTGCGTATCCTAATAGATGCATTGTACCGTTTAAAGTTAATCCATCCCTACTTTCTTGCATTACCCTAATAGCATACTCTAGGGCTGGATTAAAAAGTAATGGAGAAAGTGCATTATATATTTCCAAAGTGTCAGACTGTACCCTGCCACACGTATCAGTCAAACATAACGCAACTAGCTTAACAATTTGACCTTTTTAAATCTATGTATAATTGATGAAGACTGTTATATTGTGTTCCCACTTTTATTTCTAATATTTGCCGAATAGTAAAAGTCTGATCTGTTATTGATCTATTTTGTCAAAATCCAAACTGATGATCCTCAATTATTTCCTCTGTATGTATGGAGATAATCTCATTAGAATTATTATGCTTACGATGATTCCCAAAAACTTTAATGTTTCCATGTTCATTTCAGTATGTGACCATGATAAACATATTTTTTATATATTATATTAATATTATTATGTAGGTAGGCCCTATAAGAGGATTACATATTATTTCAGAATAAAAAGCACTCGCAATGTGGTGGTGTTTTAAAAAGCATGTTATTTTCCACAATATTATTTAGGTATACATAAAGCTTCGGCCCTATTGTATTTTAATTTTGATTTTCTTATTATGAATAGATTTTTCTTGGCAGTTGGTTAAAAAGTTATGGCTGTCGCTGCTCACGTGTAAGACTGTGTGAGCTTGCTTCAACCAAAAAAGTTTTAACAACTTTCCTAACCCCCGAGTGTACAAAGTTTGAGATCCCAATTTGTGATAAATAAAATAGCCAAATAAAAAGTTGAATTTTGGTACTAAAAGTTGTTAAATAAAATGCCTATTTTTGCTAAAAATGTTTAAAAAATCAACTCAAATCCAAGCTATCAATAGAAAAAGTATAGCTAAATTTATCATTGAAAAATATTTGCCTTTGGTGACAATAGACCATCATACAAACAGGGCTGTAAAGTCGGAGTCGTGGACTCAAGTGTCGGAAGCAATTTTGGGTGGAGTTGGGAGTAAGTAAGAATGTTAAAATTTTAATTTTATGCTTTTTTTAAATTCTTTATAACAGGGTGTCCAGCCAAACCATATTTTAAAATTCCTTGACTTTTCCAGGTTTTCCAGAGCCAAACTACAACTTTTCCAGTCCCTATATTACAAACACTATTTTATTAAGATCGCAACTTGATATTTCTAAACACATCCACACTTTGAAATTGTGACACTCTATTAAGGGTTACAGCCTAAAGTGATGGGCTCTTGAGTAGTGCGACCTGAGTTAAATTTCAATGAGATTATATTGAGACATTAAAATAGTGCTTTGCACAAATACAGTTTAAGAAATAAAGATGCGAAGTAGAAGGATGGAAAGATGGATGACACACAAAAATCCCATGTTGACGTTGAGAATTAAAATTAGTATGTTCAAATGTGTTAAAAGAGATTGTGGTATGTATTAAATCATAGAAAAATGTAATTTTGACTAGTGTAAATACAATTTTAGTTTTATTTAGCGACTATGTGAAAATTCCAGAAATGTAATTAAATTCCCTGATTTTTCCCTGACCACGCAAATTCCCTGACTTTTCCCTGTTTTCCAGGTCGCTGGACACCCTGTATAGTTGATTAAAAAAAAGCAGTATTTATTTACCAAGGAGCATCTACTGATAATGGGTCGCGATAACATAAAACAATACAAAATATAAATAAAAAAGATGCAGATGTGTTATAACAATACTAAGAACATTTCAATACGTTTCCACCACCTCGTCTAATAATGTTTAGAATGTATGCATTGCAGCACTTTGACAATCATCTCGAATGATGCTCATTTTGATACTGTGATAGTAACTTAATACTGCAACCAGGTCTGTACTTGTTAAAATATCAATGAACCACCAGAAAGTGTCTTCTAGTTTGTTTTCTTAGACTTCTCCAGCTCCAATGGAACAGATTCATCTCGCCTGCTCCTATCCACAGGATACAACCTGGACAGAAACAATAATGTAACGTTCAGTTTGACGATGGAGGGAGGTGTCAAGTTGTCAACAGAACTGTTGTATGTAGGACTCACCATCTCTGATACATGTAGATTAGGAACACAAAGTCATCTCTGAAGCAGGCTACGCGATGAGCTGTTGGCATTGTGATGATGAAAGCAAATAGATCATCAATGAATGTGTTGAATGCCTAAAATAAATTGAAATACAATCATTTCATTATCATAGGTTTAGGCAAATAATGTCTAGAACAACTTAAGTACTTATTGAGTGCTAGCTATTCAACTTTGAGATTTATTAGTATCAGTTTTTAAAAGCTCAAATTATCTGTTTCACAATTAAAATTGTATCAGAGTCACATTTACAGTGCTGCCACTGGAAACAATGGTAATGGTTGTGTGTCTGCAAACTGACAGTTACTACCCCATTGTCAGGCCTGGGTTCAAGAGGGAGTGTGAAATGTTCAAGAGGGAGTGTGAAATGTTCAAGTAAGAGTGTGAAATGTTCAGAAGTAAGTGGAAGAAACCTTGCTTGCATGCCATGGAAGCTGAGCTCATTTTGTTTGTTTTTATATCCGCATCTTTCAGTGTCATTAAGTTGAGTTTGTTAAAGAAGGTCGTTGACAAAGTGTGGAATAGTGCGTTAAGCAGTTTATAAACAGATATGATAGAACTATAGAAAATACCAAACTATAGTGTGCCTCTACACATAACGTCAACTTTGAGAACTGATACACAGCCAAAGTGCAAGATGGGAACTGGCTCATCAGATCGCTAAGTCTCGACCACCCAACCTAAATATTTAGTCCATCACATCTTACCCAACTAAGTTAGCAACACTGTTCAGTTGCATACCTCCTGAAGATGTCATATGCTATCAAAATAATGAAGTGTAGTATGTGGCAGTGTTATTACTTTGACACCTTAGACCATAGAAGCAGGTGTGTTTGTATCATAAACTGCCAACTACTTCCCACTAGCACATGGTTAGCTCTTTGTTTAATGAGCAGACATCTAGCCATTGGACAGCAACTGAGCAAACTTTGTTGAATGAAGGGTTGGTCACAGATAAAGCAGAGTTATTACACCCAACTGTATTTTCATCACTGCCTTCAAAAACTGTAGGCCTTCATGAAATATCAAAGTGATTCATAATTGATTTTTCACTACCTACTTATCACAAAATGATTTTAAAATCAATATTTTAATTTAATATAGCTCAAATTATTTGTATTTATATTTTTAATTAGTAATAACTATCGTATTTTTTGTTTTAATTTAAGAAAAAACTTGTTCTGTTCATTGTGTTACTGTGTCACTGTGTTAATGGTACATTTCAAAGGATTTTTATTTTGTAAGCATCAGAGTTGTTATTCATTTTTAAAATATGTCATTATTTTAAAAGTTAATAAACTATTTACTATTTATATAGTTAATATTTAAAATGTTATACTTATTGACTTGATACTAAGGAGCAAGTGTGTGGGTAAGAGTAGAAGAATGGACGAGAGTGAGGGAGAAAGAATGGACGAGAGTGAGGGAGGAAGAATGGACGAGAGTGAGGGAGGAAGAATGGACGAGAATAAAGAAGTAAGAATGCTGGAAGAAAGCATTTTACTACATTGACCCGGCCATAGTCTGGAAACAGTTGATGATGATGATGATGATGATGATGATGATGATGATGACGATGACTCAAGATACCTCTGTAGTTTTCTAGATTCTAATATAAAGCCTTGATCTGGCAGTGATCCTCTATTCCATGAAGCTAAATCAGCAGCATCATATGTAAGCAATTGTAACATAGATGACTTCCATGCACAATAAATGTTTGTACCATTCCTACTTTTGACTCATAGATACATCATATTTAATATTTACAAAAATAAAAAATGATGTGTGGCTGTGAAAGTGATCAAAAGATGTAAGAGTGAATAATTAAGGAGAAGTGTATTTGTCTATCAAAGCTATCCTTAGTCTATAGTATAGTACTGAGTTGATAGACCTTGTACATGAAGGCTCTCCAGGGAAGATGGGCCACAGACTTGAGTTTATAGTTGACAAACAGTTGAGGTAGCATGAACAAGAATCCAAATGTATATACTCCATTCACCAGGCTGTGCACTGTCCACGAGTACCAACTAAAAACACAAACATTCGGCTTGGAGAACCAACAGGAATGCATATTAAATATAACTTTTAATTTTAGTCACACATTGATTAAAATTAAAAGAAGAGTATAAATTGTATGTATTTATTTGAGGTATTTAACATGCACCTTCTGAACCAACTGATTATATCAGCACACGAGAATTTCTATGAGCAAGCACAAAAGGGACAACCAGTTTTGCCAGGAAAGGTATTTTCACATAGCTTCCAGAGTGCTTTTCCACGCCACAACCGACGGCTTTACTTCACCTCTGAAGGAAGTTGTGCTACAGAATTTTATTGCTCAGGAAAAATTCGTTGACCCCGGCTGTACTTGTCCTAAGGCGGGAACTTTAACCCAAGACCACTGAAATCGACAAGAGTATAAAGCCTGGGCACTGGCTGAAAGGGCTGAATATCTCACAAAAATAACTGTCTTAAAAGGGATTTTTTTTCCAATCTTAACATTTTATAGAGTAATAATATAAATTGGACAGACAATGTATAACTATTCCCTGATAATTAATTGTCAATGTTCAAACAGTTGAAGAAATATTAATTTCTCCTTTCATGGTGTAGTGTGGAATGGCAGTTTGTATTTAACATTCATAGTTTCAATTTTATAGTTGTGTTTGTGACTTTTATTGATTTTATTTTTTAATCTGATAAAATATACCTTATTATTTTCTATCAGTTTGAGCCATTGTTTGCATGGTAAGCCAGCCGTGTCCAGACATTATTAAATTATGACGTTCAACATCCAGCTACCAGCAGTTTGATGGTTCCTTCTCGTACAATCATGAACTAACAACATGGATCTCCTTTAAGATAATACTTGGTTTTTGTGTTAGTTTTTTTATAGCTTTTCCATCCAACAATACAAAATTAAAATTGTCCATCCTATCAAGAAAATTTATTTTCTATTATATTAGGTATTGTTACCCCTCCTTCCCCCGCACATTTCATCCATTTCTCATACCCCTAATCTTTAAATTCTAAACTTTCCTAATTTTTTATGTGGCATGTTATTTTTTACTAATTTAACAATTTGCCAAACTTTTTATCCATGCAAACGAAAATTTTTTAAAAATAATTTTGGAGAGATAACAAAATACTCCCCCTACCCCAACTTTATTCGGTTACCACATTCCCATTTTAAAATTATAGTCATCCAGCTTTGAAACTCTAAATTTTTAACTTTTCGGTGATTTTGGAGTTATTTCTCTATATTCTCGGCAAATTTCAAATGTTTACCAAAGTGATAAGTGGTTTGTAATTTTAGTTTTGGAAATGTTGAGCCCTGACCATTTCCCAAACCCCCCTTTCCCCCATTTTAAATGTTTAGACTCTTTTGGTTATTTAGATTTGTCCTTTTTTTCTACTGGTTCTAGAAATTTTTAGGGTATCCTTTTCCCATTTTCTTGCCTTTCATGTTGAAATTTAGGAATGTTCATACCTTTATGGTGGTTTGGGGTAGTCCTTACACCCATCTGACAAATTTCAATCTTCTGCCACATTGAGAAATCATTTATTATTTTGTTTTTTGGTGTTCTCTATACCAGCTTAACCAGGGGCGGCCCAAGGTGAATTTTATGCCCGGGCGGGATTGCCTTTTGGCGCCCCCTTATATAACAGGGGATAATAAGATATTATGAAGATAATACTCAAAACTAATAACTCTAAATCTAACATAGCCTGGGCATGAAAAGAAAAAAACCAGGTGAGGACCACTCCAAATAGCTTCTAATGGCATCCAATTTTCTAACCTTAACTGGGGAAAAAAGGGGTACAAAGTCTAGAAAAAAACTTTGTGGTTCTTGCCCCGCCTCCCCCTCTCACACAAATAAACTTCCAGCACTAATGTATAAAATAACAATGGTCGTAAGGCTTAGTAAAAAAAAGTCTTGAGGTGGAATGGAAGGGCTGAGAAAAGCGCGAAAAAACCGCATACGTTCTCAGGTTTTTCCGGGTCTACAAAATATCGCAGTAGTATAGGGTACTTTTTATCTTGTATGTCAAATAAATGTCTATGTTTGTAATGAAAAAGATTTTAATAAATCTTAGTAATTAATTTATTAAATTGATGCAAAGTTGGCCATTTTCCCCTTGCGAGTAAAATAATTATTTTTTTTCAGTATAAACATTGAATTTTAGCACAAATAAAGGTACTTTTTTTTTCAAATTAATAAACCTGGTGGAATTATCGTAATTATCTAAGAAAGTTAGTATAAGTTAGTTCATCACTGTTCTTCCAGGACCCTACAACATCAAGCCAACCCCCAGATGTCTGTCAACTTTTTGTCTGATGGTTTAGTTGTGCAAATTAACTCTCCCCTTACCCCTCTCAGGCGCACTGGGGTGAGGGCGCATTGTTTAAACTGTCTTAGAGTAAATCAACTTTTATTCGCCCTTTCAAATAGGCCTAGTGTCATTTATAGTAGTTTTATCTAAACTTTCAAATATTTGAATAATGGATCGTTCTATCATCGCTGCTACTGTTATATTAAACCTATTTAGATGTATAATAAACTAATACAATAGCGGTGAATAGGAGCAACTATTAAAATTAATTTGAAAATAATAAAACCCGCTTTGGTGGCCACGTAGTCTAACACGCTAGTCTCGCAGTAAACTAGACTGCCGATGACACGGAGATCGAGGTCCAAATCTCGGTCGGGTGTACTGGGAGTGTTTTTCCCAAAATGTTTTTCACTCTCCCTCCATAAAAATGCGAGTACGCTTCCAATAAATATAGCCTCCCTAATACCATCCATGTAATTAGTACTTGAGCGTACAGCCCAAACAGGTAATAAGACGTGGTGCCAAAAAAATATATATAGAGTAAGCCTACTAATGTAAAAATTTGTGTTTCTTGTATTTATGTGCTTTTTATGAAGAAAACCAAGATAAAACCGTAAATTGTTAGAATACATTATAGTCATGGCTGAAGAAAATTTAGCTGTAGTTTGGAACGATTCCTATCACTTCACAGCTAAACAATTGGAGCGTTTACATCTCTCTGTGAAACCGAAGAAAAGACGTATACTGGACCATCTTATAGATTACTGGAGAAGTAAACCTTATATTGTTGTTTCATATTGAATGAGCAACAACTTGATATATTATGTTGGCATAATTTCTTATAATTATCTAACATAATTTGATTACTTTTGCTGTAGTAATTTATTTTTTTACTAAACCAGCAAGAATTTCACTATTTTATCAAAACAATGTATTTAATTGTTTATTTATGTGAGTGAATATGAGGACGTCAAAGGTCCAAGCTTCTGATACTTACTAATGGAAATATTACTATCATAACGGCTGTAATTTTAAATTTTGACTCGGAAGGTGAAGGTGAGAATCTCATATGAGTACATTGAGTTGTTTTTTATGTAGTTTCTTATCCTTATGGGCAATACTGGCACATCTCCATATTTGCCTAGTTTCCCGTATATAAATAAACTAGCCTGTATACCTGCTATTCTCAAGCGGAATCTATAAAATAGCTTTATACTTCTATAAAATTAACCAAGCCTTACAGTGTTTTTAAATAGTAATCCATTATTGATTTAACTGTGACAAAACGTGAAATCAGGCTAACTAAAACTTTATGTACCTGTTTGGATTGTACACTAAAGTACTAATTACACTAATGGTTTATAAATTAGGAAGGTTGACTATAGAGGAAGTGAACCCAAATTTGCATGGAGGGAGAGTGTAAAATCATTTAGGAAAAATAACTCCCAGTTCACCCAAGCAAGATTCGATCCTTGATCTCCCTGTCCTCAGCAGTCTAGCTCAACATGAAACTAGCGCATTAGCTAACTAGGCCACCGAGGCGGGTTATAATTTCTAAATTACAAATATTATAACTGTAGGACATGCACATTTCATATTCCACTGTTTATTCGTTTCTTAACGCTATGCGCATGTGCAGTACATTCTGAGTGCCATTTTAAATTAAGGAACCGATGACGTCATCAGCCGTCCCAATTTACTAGTTTTAAAACATATGATTATTTTAATTCCTTGAAGTGCTTATAAAATAATAAATATTAGCAATAGCAAATATTTTTGTTACATATTTTAAATGAGATTAAATATTAGGATTAAAATCCATACAAATGTTATTAACATATTTGCTAACAAACATTTACTTTGCTTCATAAGATACGAATGTGGTTTGCAATAGCCTAGAGTATTATCGATTTTTTTCTAGTTTGATTTTATTAGAGTTATTAAATCAAATAATATAAAATTCGATTTGATATCAATAATATTGAAGCTTAGCAGACGCTTACTCATACCTGATCTTAAAACTCCTTGAGAATGCTTTATTCTTCTAATAAAGTTCATATGAAAGTTCTTAAATGCTTCAACCAATACGTATGTGTTAACGTATAATTTATCTTTACATTACTAGCTAAACAGAATAAGAGTATGAATACAATTTGTGGTATTTTTATTTCCATCATTATGACAATATGAGCTTCTAGTTTTCAAATACCATGCTTCTTGTGAAAATCAGTCTGTAAGTGGCATGGAGCACCATCTGTTGTGAAGATAAGGAACTATTCCAATACATATCAATATAGCTACATGCAGTCCTTAAAGATACAAAATTTGTCATGTGTTAAACAAAAGTGCAATTATTATATGATGCATTATAGTTTTATAAATGTTTTGAAAAAAATAAAAAAGTATGCCCTATTTTTGGATCTGTGTATGGTATTTTTAAAATAATTATTTCTCAGTTTAGTTTGTAAATTTCTTCACGGGGTCATTTACTTTTCATTTTTCCCATATTTCAAAAAATTTTTAGATTCATTTTAAGCATTCGAGATAAGAATGAGACTTTTTTTATATTATCTCAATCTCTAATTTTTGAGTCTCGGACATCCCTAAGAAAAGTTCATCACAAACAGTTAACTTTATGATTCCAGAGATGTTATGCAACAGGCAAACACACAGTTTGAAACTTTATTTGTAAGAAATATAGAAGTTGTTAGATGCATCTAAAGACTTTATTAACGCATATTATATAATTTCACCATCTTCATCAAGTGTTTGTAAATGATAATCTAGGATACATAAAAGGAAGTGAGAGTGGAAGTTTTATAAGGTGACTGATGCCCACTTGAATAATTTTGTAATTATCTTACTTTCTCTTTCTGTCTATTTCTGTCTATTGCCAAATGAGATGTTAGTTAGTTAGTTAGTTGTCTTTTAGCTACAGCTACACTTGCATTGCACAATAAACCAGCACTCTTTCCCTTGATTTCTCTGAAGAGGTATTTCACTTCACCATCCCAAGTGTAAGGGACTTTTTAGATTTTCATTTGCATTCATTTAAATTTGTACACAATTTAAAATAAAAACTGCACATTTATACAACAGAAACAAGTGAAACCAAACCATTTGGAAACAATCATAAACCAATCCTAGCCCCAAAACAAAGATGAAGATGTGCAGTGTTACCACCCAACCTCAGGACTTCAATATTGCAAAATAATTATAGCACAAAATTAAATTCCCATATGAGCAATAGAGTGTGCAGACATGAGCTAACAGTGTCTTACAATCGAGGGCACTCTAGAATCTCTTACATTTGAAGACTAGAAGCTACTTGTCAATGTTGGTGAATGCGAGGCCATGGTTCAAATCCTAGTCAGAGGGTCATTCCATGTCAGTTCAACCAGACCATGACACCCATGGTCTCAGATTTTGATGAAACTTGGTATGCTCAATCCCTTCATGGTGGTAAGTAACCACCATTTTTTTTCCTCCTCTATTTCATCTGGTTTTCATTTTACAGACCTCTAAACTTTCACCGAGTTCTCGATTTTAAACATTTTCGAGGCCTTCTACGCAAGATACACTTCATTACCAAAAAATGTCCATCTCACTCCCAAATCAAACTATCTCTTTGAAATTTTCCAGCCTTATCAATGAAAGCATGAGGATTTCAGAAAAAAATATGTTAAGACTCTAAATGCCTGTTTTAGACCATTAAAAAATTAATAAAATAATTTTGAACTAGTTTTTTTTACTGAAAACATGGTTTACTAAAAACTCAATTATCAGAGTGAGGGAAAGGTATAACCTGTACGTATATTTTTTTTAAATGAGCCTAGAACTATGTTCTATCATACTCAGGAATATAATTGATGGCTTTTTCATCCCTTTCGCAAAATATAAGCTTATGCACTCTTTTTTTAGCTGTTATTTTGAGAAAGTGGCTGACGATGACTATTTTTCAACTTTAAACAAAATATAAGACTCCTATCATAAAATAGTACTGGAACAAACTTGTAGAGCTTACAATTTTACATTATTTTGGTTCTTGGTGATTTTTTGTTAGAGAGCACCACTTTTTAGTATTTGTCTATTTAAAAGGCGGAAAAAAGGGCTATTAAAATAGTTCTAATTTAATGGTGGGTACATGTGAGTAGTGAGTAGGCCCCTACTGTTACCATATATAATAAATTGTTTACTTACACAAGTTATTTGTTCTTCCAGTTGATTAAATCTCAGTTTCTTTTGCGTAACATAGCCTCCAAATGTGTCATTTTTTCCTCCATTGACCTCATGCAGTTTATTGAGAAGTGGTAGGTTCTTGTGGGGTGTCAACAACAGCTAGCACATGAGGAACTGGTATAGCGCAGTTATCTTCATGCCTTGGCCAGGAGAACGATGGTGAAGGTCCGTTAGGATGAAGAAACTTTACAACAATATCTCCTTCCTCTTTATTCACCGTAGACACCATTCCAAAATACCAGAAGTGGTCGTATTTACATGCAATGTAACACCCGGAGTACAAATCATCTGCTGCTACAAATGATGGGTGAGAGAGGGTTCCTTATCGGCGCTGATCCTTTTAGCCATAATAGTGCCTGCAGAATCTAGAGGCTTGAAGCTGTGGAAACTTCTAGTACCAGGAAGTGTCTGTAAGTCTTTGAAACGGTTTTCAAGAGTAGAACGGGTTGAATCTACTGTGTCTTTGTCAATAAAGTGGAAACTGATTTTGGTGATGTTTGTTTTACAAAAATTGAAAAATGCTTCTGTTGTTGTGATCTGCTTCTCGAGGGGTCTCTGGAGACTCTCCTTTCGAGCTAAACGTTTAGCTGTCCCACCAATCCCATCACATTCTGATTTACCGTGGCTTGTTGCAAAAAATGACCATTGTGCCTTCAGCTGGAAGTCTTCCTCATGCAGACACAGGTTGAGAAAGTTGTACTTATTTTTGTACTGTGCAGCACACCCATCACTAAAATAATGTATTTCTCTGATGTGTGGAAAGTTTTCTTTCAGAAAATTCACAACTATTTCTTGTGTTTTATAAACCATGTTCACGTCATGCTTGAGGTCATCTGATATGACACAGTGTGATGAAACAATCTTTTCTCCTTCAGAGTTCCTACAATGTACTACAACAGGATGAATAGTACATGAATCAGAAGTCCAATGATACCCTTGGGCCTCATCCTGGATTGTAAAAGAGTAGTTCTCACTGAAGTCCATCAAAATTATTGCTATTTCTGATGGTGCATTTTCTTTTAAATTCTTTAAGAATGAAGACTGTGACTTGGCTATGAAAGAGTGTGGAATCAGTTTTTCAATCTTGTTGGCTAAATCATCAATAAAATCATCAAGTGTTGATGAACTTTTTATCATCTGTGTCCTGTCAGTCGACACCCATTGAGAGAATTCAATGGTATCATTTTCCTCGTAATCTTCAAATCTGGACAGTAAGTAGCTCACTAGATTTGTTTTGGGGGGGCATTCACTGCAGTGCCTGAGCATGCATTCCCTCTTTGCTTCCCAACACACCAACAACTTCATAACCTCCTTATAGCTGTCAATTTGTGCAGCATGAAGGAGCAGTATAACATTTTGATGGATTGTGCATACACATACTGAATGGGTGCCACTGGCACCGGCTAAAACACACCACTTTGGTCGCAAAGTGCAAAATTTGGAGAACCCCACCTTAACATCAGGAAACTCTGACTTAAAACTCAAATATAATTCATGAAGGTTACCCAAAACCAATCGCTTTCTCTTGTATTGTTTATTTCCTATGCTCACTACATCTTTCATTCCAGGCATAACCCTAGACTGCTCATCACTCTCATAAAAGTTTCTCACTAAATCGACAGTTTCAGGCTTAAGTTTTTTCCCACATCTAGGATATGGTTCAGCTAAAAATCCCTTTTCCTTAACAAGTCTCTGAGCTTGACGAACAGCATAGTCAGACACACCAAATGTTTCTTGTATTTTTTTCCGTGTCCATGTCAGTGAAGCAGGAATGGTTAGTAGTTGAATTTGCTTTTTCCTTGAAATGAATTTCAATTGATCTTTCATGATCTCGACAAGCTTGTCCATATCTGCTGCTTTCTCTTCCACAAGCTTCTCTGTTTTGGTTTCTTTTGTTGGAATCTCAACCTCTAGAACTTTTTCAATTTTGCCTCGTACATGTGCCTGAAATTTTTCTAACTTTTCCCTCCCATAAGCTGCCTTGCTATGTTCACCAAGGGAATGCAATTTTAAAGGAGAACAACCTACCTCAGTCAAAGATGAATTGAGCCTTTCTTTTGTTTCTTTCTTCTCAAGACCAGACACTTCTTCAAGAGGTAAAAAAATATCCTCTGGTTCAGTGGGGTTATCTGCACTTTCATCAGCACTCTCTGCATCACTTTTAGTTTTAAATAATATAGCTCTACATTGTGAACACAGCTTTTGCCCTGGTTTTACTTTGAATCCCTTCATTAATGAGTTTTTATATTGCTGTACAGTCACCAAACGAAGTGACTTTTTCACAGGTCTCTTGTGCTTTCGGAGGGGATCACAACATACTTTTTGAAGATATTCAAACTTTCTCAAAAATACACTTTTATGGTGCAGACAAATAGTCTCCAAGTCTTCAGTAGCTTCTGTTCTAAACTTCAAAAGAATTCTGTTATCTTCAGTTAGATCTGCTACATGTTCAATACCTTTCTTTGATACATAGCTACATTTATGACACACTGTCGATGTTAATTCCCCAACACTACACTTAATATCTTCCATTTTCCCTAAAACAATTACATACACTTAAATCATCACTGTAAATCACTAGATTATAATATAATGAATAAAGATTTGAGTTTAGGCAGCACAACACAGTGGTCACCCTAGGAAGAGCTGAAGCAAACTGAGAGGCTGCCAAGCCATTGCATGATTGTGACCTGTGGACTGGTGGTGACTCGTGCATGAGTCAACAGTGATGATTCATGCATGAGTCAACAGTGATTATTCATTCACACACACATAAAATGGACTGGTAGGTCAAAAATTGTACCTAACTTGTGTATTTAATATTATAATATGGTACCAGTACTCACTACTTGTTTACATGTACACATCATTAAATATAATTATTTTAAGAGCCTGTGTTTTCCGTCTTTTAAATTCCCAAGTTATAAAAAATTGGTGCTCCCTACAAAAAATCACTAAGAACCAAAATAATATAAAATTTTAAGCTCTACAAGTTTGTTCCAGTACTATTTTATGATAGGAGTCTTAGATTTTGGGTAAAGTTGAAAAATAGTCATCGTCAACCATTTTCTCAAAATAGTAGAAAAAAAAAGGTACATAAGCTTATATTTGGCAGAAGGAATAAAAAAGCCATCAATTATATTCCTGAGTATGATAGAACATAGTTCTAGGTTCATTTAAAAAAAACATATGTACAGGTTATACCTTTCCCTCACTTTGATAATTGAGTTTTTAGTAAACCATGTTTTCAGTAAAAAAAACTAGTTCAAAATTATTTTATTAATTTTTTAATGGTCTAAAACAGGCATTTAGAGTCTTAACATATTTTTTTCTGAAATCCTCATGCTTTCATTGATAAGGCTGGAAAATTTCAAAGAGATAGTTTGATTTGGGAGTGAGATGGACATTTTTTGGTAATGAAGTGTATCTTGCGTAGAAGGCCTCGAAAATGTTTAAAATCGAGAACTCGGTGAAAGTTTAGAGGTCTGTAAAATGAAAACCAGATGAAATAGAGGAGGAAAAAAAATGGTGGTTACTTACCACCATGGAGGGATTGAGCATACCAAGTTTCATCAAAATCTGAGACCATGGGTGTCAAAACATTTTTTTTTTGGTTGAATTGAGGTGGAATGACCCCAGAAGCAGTGAGGCTAGTTTAACCTAATTGGCTTCCCTGTCGCTTCACAGAAATGTGGGTTCATTTTCTTTAAATCTTACCTTTCTCATTCCAATCCAATTATAAGAATTACAATAGGCATAACTAAAACAAGTGGAAAAAATCCGTGAAAGTTTGATTTTGAATCTAGTAATATATAGGTTTGACTTAATTAAAATGGCTAAATGGACATGTCTGGATTACACAATATTGTTACATTTTCCTTCAAATAATCAATAGTTAAATAATTCATGAACCAGTTGAGGTAAAACAATGTTTAACTATCTAAAGAAAGACTGTCCTTTTATTTGTTTTGAAGAGAAGGTTTAGACTTACCTTGATAGGTTCCACCATGGATCTTGTCATATAAGCTGCACCATAGTGGAAACAATCAAGGTAAGCTATCTTAAAGAGTAAAGGAAGTGAAACAACTTTATGTAAAATTGATATATTGACCTTTTGTGTGGTTCATAAAGCAGAGAGTAGAGCGCTCCTCCAACACAGAGTGGGTACAGTAGGTAGGACAGATAGCGCATACTCTCTGCATCAAACTGTTGTGTCTTCTGTTCAGCTTCAGAGGTTCCTCGAGAAGTGAACTGGAGCCAGGGTAACCAACCATACAAGGTTGGACGCACCTTTAGCATCTTTTGTACCTTCCACATCTGGGGACAAAACAACTGATGAAATTCATTGTCGTACTCTACTATCTACTAATGAGAGAGTTATAATCTCCTCTCCTGATGAATATTGATATAATATGAAAGTCACTAAGCAAACCATATGGCTTTTCATATTAAAAATTAGGCATATTAATCTTTTCAACAATCATAGAAGGCTTTTATATGTCAAAATGAATGAATTTAGACAGTAATTCAGGACCTAAAACTTAATTTTATACAACTTAACTAACTGCTATCTTGGTAACTATTTTAGCTATAAACACTGATATTCAACAACAAATGTAAACGAGCTTTATTTAACTTGTTTGAGTGTAAATCATGTGTTGGTAACCTCGATAATCACACCAACGCCTGAAGGGATGAGCACAAGCAAAGATGTTTTCTCATCCAGTAGATAGAGGAAAACAACCGACTGACTAAATGCCCGCCACACAATAGTTCGACTGGACAAACCAGCCAAGTTTTCTGTGTGACGCCAGAAACTAACATCATTCTTGAATGCCAGGAAGTCGAACAACAGCTGTGGGAGCAATAAAATATTACAATTAGTTGAGTTATGTACAAGGCCATTTGTTAGAAACATTAGATTACACTCCATCTTGGAAACCAAGTTCCAGGTTCTGGGGTTTTTTATTAATTTTATCATCAATAAGGATTTGCTAATTGTGTCTATGTGGTTACTTATTTTCATGTAAGCTGAAAACAATATATTTTAATATTTCTTATATACACTTTAATAAAGGAACAGGAAAACTTGAAAACAAAAATAAAATAATCTCAACGAGCCTAATCCTGTTTTCACACATTAATTAGCCAATTAGAACCACGCTGTAACAGCATGCATTTGTTTTAGAACAATTCGTCAGACAATTCCAGTGTTGCTTGTATTAATATTTTGGTTGAATTACATAATATTTAAGTACACAATTATTACTTTATTTAAAACAATATTGAGACATCCAAAGTTTTATTATGTGTAAATCAACAGCACGAGTATCTCTGTATTTACATTATACTGTCATATAAAGACAAACACTTTTTATGTTCCCTTATTTTTATGTGTACGTGTGTTGACTGTTACTTGTTTCCACAGACATCTAAATTTCCATTTTCTCAAACAGCGAGTTGTAAATGTAGCCAACCTTAACACTCCAAGTCACACAAACACAATTTAAAACAATCAACTACAAATAATACCTGAGGTTTTAACTCAAGGTTACTGTAGACATTAATTTAACAAACAAGTAGGGTCTAGAGTAACCAAATATTGAAACATCGGCCCTGAGTATAAATAAACAACTAAACCAAAACAGATAACTATTTGGAAATACGTAAAGCGCTATATTGTATATGTCAATTTAAAATAATAATTTTTCTCGTTAAGGAGAATCCAATGTCAATTTCTTGTGTTTGTCCTTTATGTTATTTGTTCCTTTTACATGTTCCTATCTTTGTGTCCTGTTACTTTTCACCAATTTTCTTTATTCCTCTTTTGTATTTTTTGGTTTCTTATCTTAGGAAGTTGCGTTTGGGGTTTCAAACTTCCTCCTGATGAGTTCTGCTAGAATGAAACCTAGCTCTAAGGATGGAGTGATTTTGTTCTTGAGACGACCATTACTTGTATGTCCAGTGGCAGCAATGTACAGTGTAAATGCCACACTGTGTTTGTTCACTTTATACATTATAAAATATTAGTGCAAATCTATAGTAGTTCTGTATGATAAAGATGATGATTTGGACAGCGAGTTTGATACAAGCAGCAGTAAACTACCAAGTGTGTTCGGGAGATTAGGTATGATTTGTTTATCACAAGTAAACTAACAAAAGTGTTTTTCTATAAAGCACGAATATATCAATTTGCATGAATTAAATGATTAATTAATAAGTAGACTCAATTAGAAAGTTGTTTGTTTTTACATAACAATCAAAGATAATCTAATATTTTAATAGACTATTGGAATAGAGATAAGTAAGGTATAATTTAGAGAATGTGTACCTGCATTAGGATGGTTGAAATTTAGGAGAATTACACCCTGGTCAGGATTTAAGCCCGGAGCTACCATCATTGAAAAACCTGACTTAATAAGCTTGACATTGAATTCCCATGTCCGCCGATGTGTGTTTTAATTAATACCATACATTAAGTATGTCCAAGCCTTAAAAATGTCTTAAGCCACAAAACTTGTTTATCATTTAATAAAAAATATCCAGTTAACTTTAAATTACATATTATTATATCATTAATTGGTTACTGGTAGTCATCTTAATTTTAATTTTAATTACTAGTTGATTTTAATCCCAAGTTTTTACCAGGAAATGAAGCATTTTCAGGGAATTTAATTAATTAATTAATTAATTATCTCATAAATCATAGCCACTAGCTAAGTGCATAAATAAATTAAATGTCTAAGAGACCAGTTTTCGACACAGATATTCATTGGTCTGTGGCCGGGTCAGTTTAGTGAAATGCCTCCAACTTCCCCTATCCTTCCACCCCTCTTCCTCCTTTAATTTCTTCCATTACTCTCTTCTCACTTGAACACTTTCTGTTATCTGCTCCTCCCATCTCCATACTATTTCATGTTCGCTCTGTACCCCAACTCTTTCCCGGATAACTTTAGTCCTAATCTTGTTTCTCCTCGTGACAGCTAACATGCTCCTCACAAACCTCATCCTCACGGCCTCCACTTTCCTAGTCTCTCTTACATTCAATGTCCATGTTTCTGCTGCATATGTGAGAGTGGGTACAAAGTACACCCTGTACAAAAACTTCCTTACACACCTATAGAACAACTCTCCATAGCAGGTCTATTACACACCTATAGAACAACTCTCCATAGCAGATCTATTACACACCTATATAACAACTCTCCATAGCAGGTATCTTACTCACCTATAGAACAACTCTCCATAGCAGGTATCTTACTCACCTATAGAACAACTCTCCATAGCAGGTCTCTTACACACCTATAGAACAACTCTCCATAGCAGGTCTCTTACACACCTATAGAACAACTCTCCATAGCAGGTCTCTTACACACCTATAGAACAACTCTCCATAGCAGGTCTCTTACACACCTATAGAACAACTCTCCATAGCAGGTCTCTTACACACCTATAGAACAACTCTCCATAGCAGGTCTCTTACACACCTATAGAACAACTCTCCATAGCAGGTCTCTTACACACCTATAGAACAACTCTCCATAGCAGGTCTCTTACACACCTATAGAACAACTCTCCATAGCAGGTCTCTTACACACCTATAGAACAACTCTCCATAGCAGGTCTCTTACACACCTATAGAACAACTCTCCATAGCAGGTCTCTTACACACCTATAGAACAACTCTCCATAGCAGGTCTCTTACACACCTATAGAACAACTCTCCATAGCAGGTCTCTTACACACCTATAGAACAACTCTCCATAGCAGGTCTCTTACACACCTATAGAACAACTCTCCATAGCAGGTCTCTTACACACCTATAGAACAACTCTCCATAGCAGGTCTCTTACACACCTATAGAACAACTCTCCATAGCAGGTCTCTTACACACCTATAGAACAACTCTCCATAGCAGGTCTCTTACACACCTATAGAACAACTCTCCATAGCAGGTCTCTTACACACCTATAGAACAACTCTCCATAGCAGGTCTCTTACACACCTATAGAACAACTCTCCATAGCAGGTCTCTTACACACCTATAGAACAACTCTCCATAGCAGGTCTCTTACACACCTATAGAACAACTCTCCATAGCAGGTCTATTACACACCTATAGAACAACTCTCCATAGCAGGTCTATTACACACCTATAGAACAACTCTCCATAGCAGGTATCTTACACACCTATATAATTACTCTCCCTGCTCTCCTCTTCTCATTACATCCTCTCTACACAGCTTTATTAGGCCTTACTTATCATCTTCCTTGTCATTACCATCACTTCACACTCTGCCATGCTAAATTTCATTCCACACTCTCTCACTTCCTCGTTCCATTCCTGTACTTCCTCTTCCTTCTCCCCCATACCATCATCTTTTGGATAGGAAATAAATGTCAGCATATTTTTTATCAATAATATACTGTGTAAGTGTAAGTAAGTCTTGTCAGTTTTTGAGGTATGGTTTGTTATATTTCGATAGAAACACATAAAAAGGAATAAACAGAATATGGCTTTCCCAATGAAATAAGAACCCAGGTAATTTTTCATAAGAGGTTTTTCTTAAAGAACATAAACTACAGTAATTTAATTTGGTAATGAAAATCAATATCAATATTATAAACATATAAAAATACATGCAAACATGAGAAAGTGCAGTGTATGAGAAAATCCCAATAAATAATGCAATAACTGATTCATTGTAAACAATTAAGTGATTTATTATGATTAACCATGAATGAATCAAAATAGAATAACTATACATGATCATATTTTTAGTTTTTTGTTCAGTACTTGCGCTTGTAAATATAAAAAACTGTGTGTACGCATATCATGAATTGTATTAATATCGCTTGTGCCAATTAGACCCAAACACAGCTTGGAGGCACAGTAGATTACCTCGGTCAAGAAGAAGAAATGTCTAAGCCAGTACAAGATATTCAAGGTTAATTATTAGCTCACTTGATCTGTGATTGCCATATCCAACATTAGAGATGGATTGAAGTTTACCTTCATTTCGATAATGATAATGCCTAATTTCCCCTAATATTTTCTCATCTTCCATATTTCTTGACTATTCTTGTGTTATGTGGTATATGGGAACATGGTGTCCCATGTTTAATCTTCATCATTACCATGGCATAACACTAGCAGATATTTAAGTGACATGGCTGCAAATATACAACTTTTAAATATTGTATTTAGTCTTATACAGCACAAGCTTTTACCTAGCTAAAGATGTTACGATAATAGTTAGCTTATTTTTGACTAAAAACAAATTGACTAACTCTGAGAATAATATTTAGCAACAGAGGTCCTAATATGTTTTTTTATGGGCTATTTTACAACCATGTAAATTTAATACTAATGTTGTCAATTTGTTCTAAAACTTTTAATTCAAAATCAAAGAAATAATTTAATAAAATAAAAAGATGTTATTAGCTTCACCTGAATATCATCTCATTGCTTACATGGATGGCTGCCACAAACATGGTGAGGCAAAGCAAGTAGAGATTTGTGTCAGCGAAAATCCCTTTCACCTCATCCACATCCTTATCAGTGAAGCCAAATCCGCTGAGAGATCGAAGAGCCGTACCGACATGTTGGACTAACCTACAACAAACATCAACATGTCTAGTGTGACTACTATAGTAAGAGATTGAAGAGTCGTGACAACATGTTGGACTAACCTACAACATACATCAACATGTCTAGTGTGACTACTATAGTAAGAGATTGAAGAGCTGTGACAACATGTAGGGCTGACATAGACAAACAGCAACATGTCTAGTGTGACTACTATAGTGAGAGAGTGAAGAGCTGTGACAACATGTTGGACTGACATACAACAAACATCAACATGTCTAGTGTGACTACTATAGTGAGAGATTGAAGAGCTGTGACAACATGTAGGGCTGACATACAACAAACATCAACATGTCTAATGTGACTACTTTAGGCTAACTCAGGGACTATCCCAGGCGGCACAAACTCTTGCTAGATCACTGCTGTCAACTTCCCAAGGTCAAAGTTATCATCCTGTCAACATCCCAAGGTCAGAGTTATCACCCTGTCTACCTCCCAAGGTCAGAGCTATCATCCTGTAAACATCCCAAGGTCAGAGTTATCACCCTGTCTACCTCCCAAAATCAGAGCTATCACCCTGTCTACCTCCCAAGGTCAGAGTTATCACCCTGTCTACCTCCCAAAGTCAGAGTTATCATCCTGTCTACCTCCCAAAGTCAGAGTTATCACCCTCTCTACCTCCCAAGGTCAGAGTTATCATCCTGTCAAAATCCCAAGGTCAGAATTATCACCCTGTCTACCTCCCAAGGTCAGAGTTATCATCCTGTCAACATCCCAAGGTCAGAGTTATCACCCGGTCTACCTCCCAAGGTCAGAGTTATCACAGTGTCAACCTCCCAAGGTCAGAGTTATCACAGTGTCAACCTCCCAAGGTCAGAGTTATCACCCTGTCAACTTCCCAAGGTCAGAGTTATCACCCTGTCAACCTCCGAAGGTCAGAGTTATCACCCTGTCAACCTCCCAAGGTCAGAGTTATCACCCTGTCAACTTCCCAAGGTCAGAGTTATCACCCTGTCAACTTCCCAAGGTCAGAGTTATCACCCTGTCAACCTCCCAAGTTCAGAGTTATCACCCTGTCTACCTCCCAAGGTCCGAGTTATCACCCTGTCAACCTCCCAAGGTCAGAATTATTACCCTGTCAACCTCCCAAGGTCAGAGTTATCATCTTGTCAACCTACCAAGGTCAAAGTTATCATCTTGTCAACATCCCAAGGTCAGAGTTATCACCCTGTCAACCTCCCAAGGTCAGAGTTATCATCCTGTCAACCTCCCAAAGTCAGAGTTATCATCCTGCCAACCTCCCAAGGTCAGAGTTATTACCCTGTCAACCTTCCTAGGTCAGAGTTATCACCCTGTCAACCTCCCAAGGTTCGAGTTATCACCCTGTCAACCTCCCAAGGTCAGAGTTATCACCCTGTCAACCTTCCTAGGTCAGAGTTATCACCCTGTCAACCTCCCAAGGTCCGAGTTATCACCCTTATCAACCTCCCAAGGTCCGAGTTATCACCCTGTCAACCTCCCAAGGTCAGAGTTATCACCCTGTCAACATCCCAAGGTCAGAGTTATCACCCGGTCTACCTCCCAAGGTCAGAGTTATCACCCTGTCAACCTCCCAAGGTCTGAGTTATCACAGTGTCAACCTCCCAAGGTCAGAGTTATCACCCTGTCGACCTCCGAAGGTCAGAGTTATCACCCTGTCAACCTCCCAAGGTCCGAGTTATCACCCTGTCAACCTCCCAAGGTCAGAGTTATCACCCTGTCTACCTCCCAAGGTCCGAACTAGCCCTCAGTTAAGCTTACAGGGGAGGAGCAAACCTTGTAAGGTATATTTTTGTTGTTATTCCATACCAGTAAAGTGATCCTCCAGCTAACATGAAGTCAATGTAAACTTTCCAAATGTTGTACAACTTTGAGGACTAATATAACTAACTGATAAACAAACAAATTGTGATTGCTTTTAGAACCACATGCTATTACTTGTTTGGCATACACAGCTTGCACTAACTAAGAAAACACTAAATAAGAGAAAGGTTATTTAAAATTAAATGCTCCACCATTAACCCTTAGAGAATTATGAACTTGTCTACTGTTATGTATATAATTAGTTAAAGACACATTAACTAATCACGACATTAACAAAACACGAATATCTCCAAGAATGGTTCTCTTTATTCTACCAGGACACAATCACAAGACCACTGTAGCCAGTTTTGCCAACTTGTTAGCTTCACAATTATCTCGACATAAAATGTATTTAAGACTGTCCAACATAATATTTCTCCCTTTGTAGAATATACTGGTCAACATGTTTCAAACAGAACAAATAATACTACAATAATAATAAAAATAAGAACATTATATACTACAGCCTGTAACAAAACAATATCATTTCTTGAGATAAATTCTACTTGATACTTTTCAATCTCTGTATCTTCTAGGGGGTACAATAGTTCTGGTTGGTAATCTTAGTGCAATTTGCGGACTGTCACGGACACAAACTGGATACTTAAGAGGTGTATTAGAACCTGGTACCTCAACATCCAGCTCTACGTGACTATCCTGCATCCCGGTTATCTTAGGGGGATGTTCTGAGCTATCTAGTTTACTGGTTCTAATATTGTTTATGCCAACTTTCCTAATAATGCCATCTAACATTTTGACAGTGTAAACAGCAGGACTTACTTTAAAGGTTATTCGAGCTAGGACCCATTTAATAATTTTATTTCTAAAATTGTAAACCAAGATTTGATCATTTACTGCAAATGTTTTACTGTCTGGCCCCGATACCGTTTCCTAACTGATCTTAGTACCGGTACTTAAGTTAGGATTGATAATTTGGTCTTCACTGGTTAGTCAAACATAGTCTCCACAGGCGACAATTTGGCAACAGTGCTTGTTAGAGAATGAGTTGCAAAAAGTGCCTTATTCAACTTACTTCTTATACGTAGTGATTTGTCAGCAGAAAGTAACACCCTTACTAAACACTATTTTATTTATTGGACCGAATGCTCTGGAATATGTTGTGTAGGGTGGAGAATACATTGGTTTAATATTATTACTGTTGCAATAGTTTTATATCTCAGCGGACTGGAAAGGAGGACCATTGTCCATTACTAGGATTTCTGGTGGGCCAAAATGGTTAAAACAATTGTCCACCTTTTCAATTACATCTGAGGCTCTAGTGGAACACATCACCCATTGCTCCACCCAGTTACTGTGTTTGTCCTCTAACAAGAACATGTTTGTCCCTTGAAACTCTAGAACACCTGCATGGAGACGGTGCCACGGTACGGATGACCTAGGCCATTCTAAGTACATTTTCTTTTCATATTTCTAGCTGATTGACAAATTAAACACAAAGCTATTTTCTTTTCTAGACTATTGTCCATCCCTAACCAATAAACCTAGGGACGGGCTAAGAGTTTGCTCCTTACTACCCCTGGATGATCCTGATAAGGCAAATTTAGTACCTTATCCCGCAAACTACAAGGGATAACCACCCTACGCCTATACGGTATGCAATCATCTAAAATATTAAGTCCATCCCGTAAGTGATAAAATTTGTTTACCGCCGGATTAATGATCTTATTTGGCCACTTCCTTCTCAAGTACTGCAAGACCAATGATAAAACGGGGTCCTCTGTTGTACACAATCCTACTTCTCTGTCATTTAACTGTTCTTCATCATCAACGACATTAACAAAATTATTATCCTCTATAGAATCCGGAAGGGGCAACCGCGACATTCCATCGGCGTTACTAACCATTGAGCCCTTCTTATATTCAGTATATTGGTTTGATGTTGTAATCGTACAGTAGAATGAACAGGGACATTATTGGTCGAACTAAAGATATACTTGCGAGGTTGGTGGTCTGTTATCAACAAAAACTTGTGCCCCCATAGCATTTTGTGGAAGTTCTTTAACCCAAATAATATAGCCGTAACCCCCCCTTCCACCCCTCGTTCTAGTTGGCTATACTTTTTTGCTGCTGGAGAAAGAGTTGATGATGTGAAGGCTATAGGCCACTTTACCCAGCTCACTTTGTGATTAATTGTAGCACCAACACCGTAAACCCTTGAATCACAAGTTAATACTATTGGTAATTTAGGGTTAAACAATGTCAGCTGTTAGCAAATAATTGTTTACTGTTTGCAAAGACTTCCCTACATCTATCAGTCCATTCCAATGGAACATTCAACTTTTTAAGTTCATACAAGGGTTGTAACAAGTCTTCTGACATCCTTGTAAACTTATGGTAGTAATTAATTAACCCCAAATATACCTTTAATTGAGTTACATCGGCTGGGACTGGGGCCAATAATATTGCCTCGACTTTACTGTCTGCAGGAAATAGCCCTGTACCATCTAACTTATAACCCAGGTGTTCTACACATAAACTAAAAAATACACTTTTATTAAAATTAGTTTTAATATTATGCTTGTGTAAACGTTCAAGAGCTTCCATAAGAACCTCCCTATATTTTACCTCCCAATATTATGTCATCAAGGTAAGGTGCGACTTTATCGATTCCCTGAATCATTCTGTCAATTACAGATTGAAAAATGCTAGATGCAGAGTTCAAGTCAAAACAGAGCCTTTGGAACTGAGAGAGATCCATATGTGTATTGACTGTAAGTAACGGTTTACTGGCTTCATTTACCAACAATTGCAAATATGCGTTACTTAAATCAATTATACAAAAAACTTTGCAATTTGTTCAGGAGTTGAACATGTCTTCAATTAAGGGTAAGAAGTAATGGTCCACCTTAACAGCTGGGTTTACTGTAGTTTTTAAGTCCACACACAAACGCAAGGAACTATTTTTTCATGGAACTATTATTATGGGACAAGCCCAATCTGAGGACCGAATGTGTTTTATAATACCCTAGTTCTCCAAACAACATAATTCCTCTTCCACAGGCTTACGCAACATATGGGGCACAGTGTAGGCTCTATGAACAACAGGAATGATGTTATCCTTTAGGGGAATATCTACAGAAAAATATTTTATAGGCAATTCATAATTATCAGGAAACACATTGGGAAAGATCTGCTTCATTTCCCACACTACCGAATTGTTATTTTCAGTGTCCCTCTTCAGGTTCTTAACACTTGCTACTTTAGGTAAGATCTCATCTCTCCAATTTGGATTAGGCTGACACAACCAATCTCGCCCTAACAAGGCCTTAGACACTGAATTATCATTGACAATTAAACAGCAGTTATATTCACAATTATTGAAAAATAGAGAAACATATAGCTGACCTCTAATTGTAATAAACTCCCCATTCGCAGAGTTTAACCTAGATATACATTTCTATGAAAATATTGTGTGTATAGTCTCAAGGTAATATATAAACCGAAGCGCTAGTCTATTTCAACTTTGATCTCCTTATAATTTACAGGTATACACATAACAACTGGTTCACATTGTCCAACAGTCTCTATACAACTAACTTGAACTGCATTGTCACAATTAATATCCACTTGTTTAAGATGACACATTTTAGCAATATGGCCTTAAGATTCGGATGGACATCTCGAGGTTTAGCAAATCTCGCTTCCAAGTAGTACTATGTATCATCACCTCACTATAGGTGCGCTACTGTAGCTATGGCAATCACCACACCGACCCCTCTCAAACCCTTCTATATTTCCTCCCTTTCAGAGTGTCCTTACATTCCACAGACAGACTCCACCCCTCCCCCCAACCACCAATCATTTCAACTTTGTTGCTTGCTACTCAACAAAAGACAAGCTATCACTGTTATACTCTCCAAGGAGTTTTGAGCCACAATGTCGGGGTTTTATAGAATAAATACGTCCAAAGTCAAAGTATAATTTTCTGAGTTACCTTAGGAAATCATTATTTACAGTAAATTGTGACATTTTTATTTGGTTTGTTTATAAATATATTTTCTTCCCTATATTTAAATACATGGTATAAGAAGGTTAGAATTAAAATAAGTGCACCACAATTTGTTTGTAAAAAAGATAGAAAAACCAAAGTGAAAACCACACTTTGTCCTAGGTGATAACCTGATAAAAAAATTGGAAATATCTTTAAAAAAGTTAATGAGTTAGAAAAAGGTGGCCAACGTTGGAGAAAAATTGCAATTTTTTTAATTTCATTTCAATTAAATATTATTTACGTACTGTACGTCTACTTCACTTTACAATTAGGCCCTACTGTTAACTTTTTTTGAACACCATAATAACAAGAACATTATATTCTAAGATCTAAAAAAAAATCTGAATTAAATAAAACTCGCTAAACCATGTTTCCATTTAAAATCATTAATTTATTATTATAATATGATTATAGCCCGTCCAAAACCTAGTTTTTTCTTTTTTATTGCTACGTTCAGAACATATGTTATTAATGGCTTAATTTGATTGGGTAGAGATGAGGAAGGTATCTAAGAGGAAGTGAACCCGCATTTGCATGGAGTAAAGATGGGAAAACCAGAGTGATAAATCACTTGTGGAAAACTGTTAAATGTATATATATTTAATGGGAAAACCATCTTCAGTTCACACAGATGAGATTCGAACCTTGACCTCCCCATCAATGGCGATCAAACCAACGGCAAGCAACTACTGTGGGTAACTATACTTTGTAAACTAATATTTACTTTGTCTTGACACCTCAGGAGTGAAAATATTGTGGTCGTCAAAAATTTGAAATCGAGATTTTGATAAATGTTGACTTTCATAACCGCCTGAAACAAAAAAAGTTGTTTCCGACTGTTTGTACCTTGGTTTGGGCTAGAACCAAAACCATTTTACCATTTGGGCTAAAACTTTGTATCTGGGGGTTTACATAAGACCCCTCTCCCCCAGGTTTTTTTTCGAATTAGATATCTAACTCTAAATTTAAGGCTAGTTTATTGAAAGGCAAAAAAAGAAATATATTTTCTCGAAATTCGCTCTAATAATTTTGATTAAATTTTATATCTAAACACTGTTTATCATTATAAACAAGATGGACAGTTTCATTTTCTCATGAAAATGACTTTGAAGGTAATTTACATAAGGGAGCTTTTCAAATTTTCATAATTTCTCTGCAACTATTTAAGACTCGTAATAACTTATCATTTTAAAGTTGTAGTACTAATGAATGTAAAAATCTTTCATTTGCAATATATTTTTATAAAACCAATAAGTTTTGAGCTATAAGCATATATATATACTTTTTAATCAGGGGTGTAGTGGAGCGGGAACGCGGGAGAACGCCGTTCACTACTTATCATGGGAAACTATTTTTAAAAAATTATTTTTTTAAGTAAATTATTATTATTAGCACCGCGTCTTACTACCCGTTCGGGTTATACGCATTTTTTAGTAAAGTTTTATACTTTGCAATTCCAAGTTAACTAATTGATTTATATCAATATTATGTTAAAACTTTTTTCATACTATTAATCAATAAATTCTGATGAAATTTACAGTGCTCTATGCGAATTCCTGGAATTTTTGGGGAAGTGCATAAAGTAAGTTTTTGTCTTAGTAATAATTAAAATATGCTCCAAATAGCTTCTAGAGGCACTTATGTTTGTGCAATGCTTTCGCCTACGGCAGTTGGTGGTCCCAAAGCCCCATTTCAACTTTGGGGTTGCTACGACCTTGCGTTTCGGCACTGCTAAATTTACGGCTACACCACTGTTTTTAATACAGGTTTTTGAAAATTAATTTGATTCTTATGTTCTTTGGTTGACAAAGATGTTTCTCTTTATCTAATTTTTTTCTGTAAGTGTTCCTTGTTCCTAATGCCATAGAATCAGGGGCGGCCTGAAGTAAATTTTGCGCCCAGGCGGTATTGCTTTTTGGCGCCTCTCTACGCAACCGGTGGATAATATAGTCCGTTCACCATGAGTGTAGGTAACTAACAGCTAGCAAAAGTTAGCAGATCAAATCTCATGTATCCATTTGCCAAGCCATATGATATGCAATGACCATAATATGTTGATGATATTGTGTAAGGGACGAGCTTGTGAGAATAATAGATAAGTTGAAAATAGGTTAATGTGAAATAGTTTATAAGTTAAAAATTATTATAGAAATTTAATAGAAATTTGAAGTTAAATATTAAAAGTATAATTAGGATCACCACTTACAATAATTGAGAAAGAGACAATTACAGTAATCCTATTAGTACAAAATAGGCCTTAATATTAGATTAGAAATTGAAATATAATGAATAGATGAAACACTTGGTTAAAATATAATATGTTAAAATTATTGACATAAGCTATGTGAAATTACAGTTTTGAGTATAAAATAAGAAAGTAAATTGATAAGTAATTTAAGCCTATTTATGATCAGTAAGTTGCTAATCAAAAAACAGTAGTCCTAAAAATACAATTAACAACATCAGAATGTATTAAAATATAAGATAGATATATAAATTTTGATAAATTAAATTAGGTTAATAAGTGCTCATATAGGCCGTTCCTTAGCTAGGTTGGTTAATTCCTCTCCTTAATATTCCTTCGTTGGGTTGAAGTTTATTGACGACATGTTTCGGCTATTCAGCCATCATCAGGTCTGAGACAAACCAATGCAGACAGTTGTTATTA
>CABFWB010003160.1:0-30258 GCA_902151455.1 Timema bartmani | reverse complement strand
ACCTGCTATGGAGAGTTGTTATATAGGTGTGTAAGAGACCTGCTATGGAGAGTTGTTCTATAGGTGTGTAAGAGACCTGCTATGGAGAAGGTAAGTGCCCTTGAAGTGTAAGTAAGTGTTGTACAATGCGTACTTTGTTTACATTGTCACACATGCAGCAAGAAACAAAATTAGTAATGAAGTTATCCAGAAACAAGTGGGGGTATAGGGAGTACATGAGATAGTAGAGAGAGCAAGACTGAGATGGTATGGACATGTAATGAGGAGGGAAAAAGAGAGAACACTGAATAAAATGATGGAGATGAAGAAAGCAAGGAGCAAATAATAAAAATTTTATCACCACGCCTTACTACCTGTTCAGTTTATAGGCAAGCAAATTATAGAAAGTGTACAAGTGAGAGGAGAAGAATGGTGAAAAGATAGAGAAAGATGGAGTCATTTTACTAAAGTGAGCCGGCCAAAGGTGGAAACAGTTGATGATGATTATGATGACTATCATTTAGATTAACATAATCTCACTAGACACTCAAAGATGGTTAGATTTGAGTTTTGTTCCAAAACTAGACAATCATTTTAATGGTCATTATATGATATTTACAATATTATTTTAGTCATATGAAAAGTAATTGAAACAATTTAATAACAATATATTTTACTACTATTGTTTTCCTGATTCTTGGTTTATTCCCTTTAAATGTATTAATATTCATGTATACATCACAAAATGTCAAGCTATGACTTACGTAATGAGTCTCACAAGCTCTGGTGGCAAGCGATACTGCGGCAGTTTTACATTTTCTGTCATGACATTGAAGGTGAGTCTAGACTTGATGTGAGTGACTGGAAGTGTCAGATGCCTCCCTTTACTCTTGACTTTGTCATCTGTCTATAACATGGCCATACCTTTATTAATAGTGTAATTCAGCAAGAAAACCACGCTCGCTGATTTTGTAAGAAAACTACCAATTTGATGGTCGTGTATGTATGTTTTAAAGGATCTTAATGAACTTTATACATGCAAACACATCATCAGCTTGTTCTGAGAAATGACTATTAAGTTAATTAATAATGAAGTAAAATGATAATTTAAATTAGTTTGTCAAACAATGAACTGTAACAAATGGTCAGTGAAATTTTATATGACGTGTAATACAAACCAATATTATACAGCTTATCACAAACTGATTATAAACTGGTTTTAGTCTTAACTGGTTAAAGTCTTAACCTAGTGAAATATGTAAAGTCATAATATCTTTAACTGAACAATTTTATATTGTGACACTTTAGTAGAAAAATTATTTAAATTAAATTAAATTATTTGTATGTGAGGATTCAGGTTAAATTTGAAAGTAGCGTATTAATAAATTGGATGAAAAAGATTTTATGAGCCATGAGGCCATGGGACAGAAATTTTTTAGGAGATTGTTAGCTGTCACCAAAAGAGATAGGATTAGGAATGAAGATGTAAGGTATAGAGTTGAGGTACATGAGATAGTAGAGGAAGTTAGGATGAGATGAGATGTGATGAGTAAGGAAGGGGAGAGGATTCCAAGAAGATTAATGGATATGAAGTATGTAGGGAAGAGACTACAGGAGAGTGGAAGAGAGTGCAGGAGGAAGAATGATGGAAGGACAGAGAAAGATGGAGGTATTTTACTAAACAGACCTGGCCACAGGCTGGAAACAGTTGATGATGATGATGATGATGATGATGATGATGATCTAAATAAGGTAAATTGTAATCCTAGAACATGTTAAAGTTGTTACAAGTTATATATTAAAATTATAGTAATATGATTATTTATAATACAGTCAACTCTGGTAGTACCGGCAATGAACATTCGGTTGTAGTGAACCCAATTCTCAATCTCAGCCCACATACATTTCAATGTGTGCTAGAATTTTTATTTATAATGAACCCTCAACTTCGGTTTTAGTGAAGATAAAAATTGAAACTTTTAATAAGAAATAATAATATCATAATCCCCTAAAACTTTTTGGTTGTTTGAACTTGTTGAAGTTCTTGTTTGGTAGCACATAGTATGATTGATAGTGGAATGTGAAAAGAAGTGTAAGGATGGAGGTTAGGGGGGTGTTATTTAATACCTTTGTCACGGCTGTTATGTTGGCTTACCTGTTAAGTGAGTTTGTAAGAGAACTGTTAATTTAGATTGTTGGCCAGACTGAAATGCATACAGTGTCAGTGTTGGTGCCGTAATTATCCACTAAGTGAACCGTGTAGAGGGGCCTATCAACTTTGACTGTGACAGCAGCTAGACCAGGAGGGCATGGCTAGACCCGTGTTGGGTTGAATAAGTTCCACAAAATGCTGATCACTGACCACCAACCTCTCAAGTATATCTTTATCTCGACCAAGAATGTCCCTGTTCAATCTGCTGTACGTTTACATACCAATATGACCTTGAATATAAGAAGTGTTCAATGGTCAGTAACGCTGATGGAATGTAACAGCTGTCCATGCCGGATTGTATAGAAGATGATAATTATGTTGATATGGTTGATAGTGAAGTACCATTAATTATAGAGAAGTAGGATTTCACACAACAGAGGACCCAGTTTTATCATTTATCTAGCAGAACTTGAGAGGGAAGTACCATTAATTATAGAGAAGTAGGATCACACACAACAGAGGACCCAGTTTTATCATTTATCTAGCAGTACTTGAGAGGGAAGTGGCCAAATAAAATCACTAATCTGTTAGTTAAAGAGTATTATCACTTACAGGATGGCCTTAGTACTTCTTACTTCTGATGATTGTATATTGGATGGGTGTAGGGTTGTTATCCGTACAAGCTTGGTAGATGAGTTGCTGGATCTACTCCATCAGGATCCTCCAGGGGTGGTAAGGAGTAAACTTTTAGCCCGTTCACACGTTTATTGGATAAGGATAGCCACTAGTCTAAAGGTGAAATTACCTTCTTGCCTAATTTGTCAATTTACTTGAAATAATAAAAAGAAAATATTTGTCAAGGGATAAAAATACTCCTGTTAATGGATAATTATAGTAAATGGCTGGAGGCATGAGTAATGTGTACCATTCGGGCCTCAGATGTAATTGAAAAGGTGGACAATTGTTTTAACCATTTTGGCCCACCTGAGATCCTAGTAATGGACAATGGTCCTCTTTCCCAGTCCACCAGTATACAATCTAGCAGGACTAATAAGTCACTTTTCACATTTTATTCTGTACCAAGCATCGTTACCAAAGTGTCCCCTGTGGAGGTTATGTTTAGATACCCAGTGAAGACCACATTATTTCTCCTTAATCCAAGCTTAAATGCTAAGATTAGTAGGAAAATAATATCTGTTCCGGATAGTAAAACGTTTGCAGCTAATGCAGCTATTTTAATCGCTTCACTGTCCATTTGCTTTGAGATACAATTCAACAATGTTTTTCCTAAACACAACTTTAAATCAATCTATTGGGTGTGTGTGTATATATATACACACACACTACATTGATGTAGAATACAGGGCTACCAATTGTTTTACTCAGTAAATCCCTAAGAAAGAGAGGCCAGAGAGGTAAAAGGTTTATGCAAGGGGGACTGCACTGGATTGAACTCATAGTCTGCTTAATTATTTGTAGCAGAAAGAGGAAATGCTCCTGTCTGATAAGCTGATGTTACGGAAAATATATAGCGGGATAAGAAAAAACGAAGCAGCTGCAATGAAGCAGAAGACTAATACAAAGTTTTTTAAGTGATGTGTCCATTTTGAGTGTACTGAACATTGATTTAAAGTGTTTTTTTTACTATCTTAGTGCATGAAAAATAATTTGTTCAGAGATGCAATCATGATCGGTGAGTACTAGTTTGAAATGAATGTGCTACAATCTCTTGTTTTCTAGATATGTGTATTATTCACGGTTTCAGGTTATCAACGGCACTAGTCCCCTCCATTATCGCGAACAATTGGGAGTTAACTGTAATATTAAATGTGTCCCAGCTCAAATAACCTTTAAATTTAGTCCTGTTGTTTAAAATGTTAGATGGCACTATTAGGAAAATTGGCATGAACAACATTATAATCAGCAGACTAGATATCTTGGAACATCCTCTCAAGATCCGGGCTGCAGGGTAAGCATTTAGACATTGATATTAAGGTAACAAGTTCTGACAGGCCTGTCAAAGACATTGATAGTGTCCGTTATAGTCCCCCAATCGCGCTGGGAAAACCAACCAGACCCCCTATTGAAAGGTACCAAGCAGATTCTAATTTAGGGCGGAATAGATAATATTTTGTACAAGAGGTAGTTTGAATGTATTTTTGTTTTTTTACTACCCATTCAGGTTATATGCTTTGAATGATATTATTGTTGTTTTTTTATCATGCTGGTTATAAGTAGTATTTTTTCTGATTGAAACTGGACAGTTTATTCTAAAAAATGAGAAATGTTTGTAACGCTACAGCGTAAGCCCTTTTAAACATACAATATATTGATCATAGACTGGGTTTTAGCTTTCTCTTAAGATTGTTGTCTCGTAAGTTAACTTAAATATTCCCAAAAGTTAAATTATAGACATTCTAATTAAAAGGATAAGTAGTGCTGTAACTAGGCCAGGGCAACCAAGGCAGTGCCCCGAGGCCCCCAATAATTTGCACTTGACCACTAACTTAAGACCCAAAAAGTTCATTTATTTTATACAAGTCAAATGTATAAAGCTATTTTTGGTGGAAGTGTCTATCCCTTTACTGAATTGAGTATGTCTGTGTCTATTTGACATGTGACATTAAAAAAGACAGATATGCATATCCAATTCAGTGTGTCTGTGTGTGATCACGAATCACCGAGAGTGTTAATGCAGTTTTTAATCATATTATAATTCAATCGCAAGAACTACAAAGCTTATCTAAAGATAGCCCTTCAAAGCCTACACTAAAGATTTTTAATCCAATGCAGTGGAATGGAAAGCAATATAAAGTTTTTGCGTTAAAAGAAAGATTTTACGAAGTGATGAAATTTCTGAGTCACATAATTCTCACAAGTAAAAAACCGAATGAGAGATGAATCAGGCTGTGGATCTCATGAAAACATTAGACAACTTCGACTCTCTTCTGCTGGTTCTTCATTCAAAAAACTTGCAAACAAATTACTGACATGAGGGGTATATTTGAAGAATTATTGATGGAAGCCTTAGAAATAAGTGCAAAATGGGGAATTTCAAGCCAATTGGTTGATAAAAGAGTTCAAAAAGTTAAAACTTACTTCAATGAAATGTCTCAAGGTGAAAGAATGTGTGATCTAGACCACAGTTTCCGTGCAACTGTGTTTTATCTAATGATAGATAGTCTTTCATCACAGCTCAAGAGCCGTTTCCAAGGCATGAAAACTGTTGTAGAGACATACCAAGTCTTAGAACCACAATTCTTGTCAAAGTCCATAGAAAGAGAAATTTGAAAGAAAGCCGAAGATTTTGCATTTTTCCATTTCAAGTGCTTTTCATTAAAACATTTTTTGAAGAAAAGATTGAAAAAATGAAGAATCTTCCTTAAAATATGAGTGAAGAATGACCCTGAGTACGGGACGATTCCTGGATAGCTCGGTGGTTAGAGCATTGGTGTACTAAGCCAAAGGCCCCAGGTTCGATGCCCGTGTCCAGGTGTCATTTTTCAATTTTCAGAATATGATATCTTGAGGGAGAATTCCTCACTAAAAAGCATAAATAATAGCTTTGTTTATTTGATTCTTAAATGGCTGATTTGTTAATAATCAACAATGCTTCACAAACTTCAAGCTATCCTGATGTATGCACAGTATGTTTAATGTATTTAACAGTTCCAGTGACTGTAGCCAAGGCGGAACAATCGTTCTCAAAATCGAAGGTGATCAAAAACTATCTATGTAGCTCAATGGGACAGGAGCGATTATGTGGCTTGGCTTTGCTGTCTATCAAAAATGAAAGAGCTAAAAACAAACATATTAGAAATACAATAGATAATTTTGCATCAGTAAAACCAAGGAATAAAAGGTTCAAATTTTAGTCACCTGAAGAATTTATTAGATACCTACTGTAAATAAAATATTTTTTTAAATTTTCTTGGGTTTATTACATTACAATATTCATATACCTATAATATAAAACAGGTACTCAAATTTCTTATAATTCATGCCATGTTTATTTTATGAACCGGAAAAAATAGGTCATTAGAATAACTAACTATATCATTATTTTGTCAATCTGTGATCATAAATTTAGATCGCTCTATTCTAGATCGTAAACATATTTAACAATTTAGATCCTAAACCTTATGATCTAGATATTCAATTTTATGATTTATAACATAAAATCAACTATCTACTAATTAACGATCTAGATCGTACCATCTGATCGTAGATTTAACAATATATTTTCTCAGTGTAGGAAACTAATATTTAAGGTATTGCTGAGTGAAATATTCTCTTATACGGGGCCTTACTTCCATGATCTACCCCGGGGTCCCAGAGGACTAAGTTACAGCACTGAGGATAAGTATATACAACAATAAAATTGTCAAGATTAGGTTTAAATAAACAAAAGTTTATTATCTAGAAACTAAGAAGATTCAACCAAATAATGAAAAATGATGGTGTGGAAAACATCTGACCACTTTCACCGTCATTGCTGCCAATATCCACAAGTAAATTAGAGGGAAATCAAATTGCAATTAAAAAGGTTTGTTTTAATTAACTACCGTAATCTAGAAAATCTTAGGAAAAAATAAATAGTTATTTTTAAAAATAATACATTCATACCCACATAACTAATTATTATTAACTAATAACTAACAATAACTAATTAACTAACTAGTGAAAGTTATTTATGTAATTAATAATAGCAGCCTGGTCAATGAAAGTGTAAATTGGGAAACTAAACTCTATAGACAGAAATATTCAATACATACAACTATCAAGTAATTGAAATTCTGTGACTAAAATGACAGTTTTTTAGATGTTCAAATTTACTTTCTCTATAGATTTTTTTAAATTTTACTTTATGGAGAGTTGTGTTTGGTCTTAGAAGAGGAAAATTTGAAAGGTCTCTCCAACTATCAGAATCAACACAATTTAAAAGAAAAAGTAGATTTAATAATGGTCTTAGAAAGATAATGTCACATAAAAGTACAGACTTTTAACTTTAATAGGTGAGTTTTGCATGAAAATAAATAAAAAATAAAAAATTGGCAAGTGATGTCCATCAATAGTGTGGATTGCCCCTTGAACATTTTAAGATAATTCCTAATACACATAGAAAATATCTTGTGAAATACAATTAATATTAATTGGACAGTGGTGTAATTACAATGATTTGCAGCTTGTGTGTTGCCATTGTTTCATTTGTTAATGGTATTGTAGTCGAGACAATATTATATGTTTTTCTCTATAGCTCAAGTAGAAAAACAGATCTTTCTACTTTCAAACAGTGACATGGCATGAAGCTCATATTATCACAAAACAACATACCAGGAATACATCATTTTAAACCCATATTCATTCATATTTATCAAACTTAATAATTTATCTGCTCGTAAATCAGCCATAGAATAAGAAAAATTAATACTAAAAAACAGTATTGTAATCAATCTTAAATAAGATAAAAACATAATTCTTAATAATCATGTTGTGTGTAAACAAGTCTATCCTTCATCGTTTCACATAGCTGATATTTTATTTAGACTGTACCTATTTAGAAATATAGCTATACTTGGTGCCGATAGTTTCCAGATGAGAACAGAACACACAGTAGGTTAGTGATAGCAATAATCTACCAACCAAAACATTACTTTACATCCATTACTGTCTCCAGCCTGTGGGCTGGTCAGGTTTTTATTCAAGCCATATATTTTCCACTACCCGGGACCTTTAGCTCAGCAGACAGTCATGCTACCGACTGAGCTAAGGTGTTGAATAATTGTACAATAACCCTACAAAGTATATCATTTAGTATTTTGCATTAGTTACAAAGTGCCTGCCATGAAATTATTAAAATAGTGTTAACCCTGTTCTACTGCATACATTACCTCCTTTCCAAGCAGTTGAAAGGTGGGAGCTAGTGGGACTTGGAACTGAGTGACTTTTGTTCGCAAGTAAGCAGTCGTGGGCTCATGCAGCAGCTCCCAGAACTTCCAATGAGGTAAGCGACGAGATTGAAGGAACAAATGCAAGTATAGGCTGCCATTTTGTCGAGTTTGAACAGGTAACGCCAGGTCAAGTTTCCTGGACACAAACAACCATTTCTTCTCATTAGCACACAAACATTATGTCACTTTGTAATGGCACAAACATTCTAAAACATCATATTTTTAGTTGAAATCTAGACTGAGTGTTCCAGAGGCTAAACCCTGGAGCAGAGTAACTTTCTTATGATGTGATGTCATGATGTCGCAGTGTTTGGAGGGGTAACTTTGCTAGATGACAAGTCACAGTGTTTGGAGGGGTAACATTACTAGATGACAAGTCACAGTGTTTAGAGGGGTAACATTGCTAGATGACAAGTCACAGTGTTTAGAGGGGTAACATTGCTAGATGACAAGTCGCAATGTTTGGAGGGGTAACATTGCTAGATGACAAGTCACAGTGTTTGGAGGGATAGCATTGCTAGATGACAAGTCACAGTGTTTGGAGGGGTAACATTGCTAGATGACAAGTCACAGTGTTTAGAGGGGTAACATTGCTAGATGACAAGTCACAGTTCAGTGTTTGGAGGGGTAACATTGCTAGATGACAAGTCACAGTGTTTGGAGGGGTAACATTGCTAGATGACAAGTCGCAGTAGTGGCTATGACAGTTTTAATTTGATGAAAAGCAAAATAAAATATCCCAAAATAATTTATGGTTGCAGGCTTCTTTATTTCCTTTGAGCTGAGCTCTGGGCACAATTTCAAGTGCTACAAATGTTTGCTGATGCAAGTAAAATAAAAGAATTAATATCGAAGCAAGGAGTGTAGCATTATCTACGATGGCTACAAACAATTGCCCAATTTACCTAGCCACCACTCCATTCGACCGACGTGATCCACACTGAACATGTTTATATGAATAGACCCCTGCCGGCAAGGCTTACAACTTCTTCCCCCTCCCTCTTTCGTGGAGAGTAATCTCATGTTCATATAAGAAGACTCCCCATTGGTCCTTCTTTATAATACGTGTGATGATGTGTTGTGGATTTGTGTAACTTGAGAGAGAGAGGAATATACTCTGTTCTGCGTGGTTTTAGGGGTAAGCTGTGCATTGGTATATCGTTCTTTTTCTAAATTACCACCATGCCATAAAAATATTAATATTTAGCTTATACTATAGCTCTAAAGGGACCCTTCTGGTTGTCTGAGATGTCTGTCTCGTTTGACATAGGTATATTTTTTAACTTTTAAAATATTTAATCAAATGATAGATTTTATTTATTTGTTGGGAGCAATTAGTTATATCTAATGCTTGTGCACTATTGATATTCTTGGCCTTCTCTTGGAAGAAGGAAATGTTCCAAAAAAATTTAATATATGCCAGCGTAAGCTGTCGTAGGTAATCTTGACCAGTATGTTGTAAGTTGTAATCTATTTGGCTATTTAATTGAAGTGTATTTGGACCCTTTTTTTTATTTATTGCAAGTCTTTGTTTGTTTCTGCGTCTTCACCTGAAGATGACCTACTATATTTACTGTTAGGATTAAGCCTTTATGGGCAGGTGAGGACTGATTAGGCCCTACATCATTCATGTTATAGATAGAAGATAATCTTTGTATTTTAAACTTTAAAGATTGCAATTGCTGGAACATAGATCATTCTGTTATTTAACTTTTTCACGGTGATTTACACTTCATTCTTTTGCATTATTATTGATGGAAATTTATAAGGAAGGTATTTTATATTATAATTGATTGCAAGTTGCCAATTAGCCAATTTATACAATACTTGATACAAAACAATAATTTATACAATTAATTAATAGTTTCTCTCACTGACTTAACTATGGACGCACCATATTGTTTGTATCTAACCTTGGTCTGGCTTTATATTGTTCTTCTTTTATATTTAAGTTGAATTGACCCTTAGTGTGCCATTGAAATACTGCCTGAACCTAGATAATTATCAAAGCAAAAGAGCTGTGCTAGTAGAGAAAGTGATTATAGCTAGCATCTTAGCAGCTACTTGAGCCAGAGTTCAATTGTGTGTGCAAGAGTATACTAGGAATGATCAATGATTTTATGTTAAAATAATTATATAGGACACACTTTACATACCGGTAACCTTAATTTAAATATGAACATGAAAGTCTAAGGATCAAACAAAAGAATTTTCAAGGTCAAAAATGTAACCTCAAAGTCAATTAAAGAGTGAATATTTCCAAATCTCAACAAACACCATGGAATACATTCTGCCCTACTTTAATAGAGGCTGAAAGTGCAATTGAGTAATTTTTTCCCTGAGAAAACAAAACATCACTAGTCTATAAAATGAAGACAAATGCCCTGAATAATATTAAATATAGATACATTTTGTTACCTTTCAGATGCAGAGCTGTAATCAAAATCCATCTCATTAAGAATGAGTGTAACCTCATTATCTGTTGTGGGATTTGATCTTACCGATGTATAGGCCACAATCTGTAACAATGTCATTTACACATGATGTTTCAACTTTCAATATTTTTAATTGTCTTATTTTATTCAGATATGTGTTTATTATTTTGAATAATGGTAGGCCTACTGATACGGCTAAGCAAATAAATATTTAATGTTAATTGTAATTCCACCTCAGTTGGAAAATCACAACATTTTTGCCGCTTCTAGCATTCTGACACTTTAAATAAAATTACAAAGTACATTGTTTAGTCACTATTATATATTTTTCACAAAATGTAATAGAGGAGTTATGTAATTCCTGTTTATTTATTGAATGGGTTTAGGCAAGGTTATTTTAGAAAATCAATCTGCATTTAAATGAAAAAAAGATGGAAAAGTAAAATGTTAAAACCATTCCCAGTGTTCGACTCAATCTCTTACTAACCTGGTACCTTAGACGTTAAGTACAGGTTGTGCGAGTTATGGAGGTGTTGTAACAAAGGAGGAACACTGAGTGTTATCCTACGTTATGTGAGTGATGCAGGTGTTGTAACAGAGGAGGAACACTGAGTGTTATCCTATGTTATGTGAGTGATGNAGATTTCGATAGAAAGGAACTTTTTTTTTTTACAGTTTTAAGGACGTTGCCTATTTGTTACGTCACGGCAGGTCAAGATAGAATTTCCCGTATAGGTGAATTTACGTCTTATTCAGCGCGTTCCAAGGGTATATAACGTTAACACAAAGAACCATACATTCTTTAATAATCCTGTGTGTACTGAGGGAGGTTTTTACAAAATGGTTCTCCACTCTCCCTCCACGCGAATGCAGGTACACTTCCTCTAAATATAACTTCCCTATTCCCTAAAACCATTTGCTTAATTAGTACATAAGCGTATAACCCGAACGGATAGTAAGACACAATGGTAAAAAAAGGTTTCTATTTGTGTGTGCTATCATACTTTACCAATTTTCTTTTTCCCTTTTGTGTTTTTGGTTTCCTCTTTTAGGATGTTTCGTTACGCTTTTCACATTCCCTCCAGATTAATTCCGATAGAACGAAACCTAGATCGAGAAAATGAGAGGTAACGATCGATTTTTTTTTTTCAAGAGACAGCCATTACCTCTGTGTCCAGTGGCAGCAATGTTAAGTGTGAACTGTGTTCTTTTCATTGTAAGAGCCATATTGTGTTCGCCCCCTTTTATTTATTTCCATTCCTTTTTCCCGTAGCTTCTTCAATTTATAATAAAATTAAGTTCTAAGAAGTTGGGAGGCGGACAGAGTCAGCCTCTAGTTTTATCCTAGCTTAATCGTGTTTATAATTTCCCGGTTAAATGGCCTTGAGATAAGCTCGTAAGCAAGTACGTGACATTTGTGTGCTTACACACGGCTCATGTCAGTCCAGTCAGCTGCTGGTGATGGCTGTGACCGCGATAAGTGACTGGACACATGCTTAGCCACTGATTGTCTTGAATTGGAAGATTGACCGCGAGAATGACGTCACGATCCCGCGAATAAAGGACATACGTCCCTGACGGCCTCAGAGGATGCTATGATGAGATCATGTCCTGCAGGCCTGCACGGATTTCGCAATTTACCTACTAGAATTAATTGGCAATGAGTGATAAAATAATAAACTCTACATTATTGCGTGCCATTTTATTTTATTTAAATGTGGATATTACAAAATTGAAATAAATACCATAAAAAAAAGGGGAGGAAAATGGGTTGTACCAGAAATAATTCAATGCATTATGACAATACCAATGGTTCAGAAAATAGAATCTATGTTTCTAAAATAATAGTTAAATTAAAGAGGTATTTGAATTTGTAAAGTAGTTTTAAAAGGTAAGAAATATTCAGTTTATATTTTATTTATACATACGTAGGCAGCTTAGCACCCTAGTACGTCAGTGTTTACGTCACCATTGAAAGAGCCTTACATGACAGTAAGACGTAGTGCACATAAATAAGTGGACATCGCTGGTATCAAATCAGCGGCTTCTACATAAAGAATTTGTTTTGTTTTTTCATGCACTGTGTACCCGTTCAGGTTATGCAAATATTTACATTAATGTGGTTGAAAGGGTAAGGTAGAAATTAGAAGCGATATACCTGCATTTGCGTGAAGGCAGAGTGTGAAACCATTTAGGAAAAAACAAAGCCATACCAAGTGGAGTTTTTGGGGGCTTATAATTATGTAGGACCCTACCACCATATATTAAATAGGAGAAATTAATAATTAATTAAACCCTTATATATTTACAATTTCAAATGCACAACAAACACCTAGTTTATAAACATCGACTGGAAACACTATTCCTTAGCACTCCGTAAAATTTGGATCAACTTTAAATTTCCTAACAGACCACCATAGTACCCGAAAGATATACCGAAACATTTGCGTCTTATTGAACTAATTTATCAGCAATTATTAAGAGTACCGTACGTTGAAGGAAAAAAAAAAGTTTCAACAGATTTAAGAGTCTCTCTTGGACTTTATTATTTATTTATTTTCAGCAACGAAAAGAAAAAAAAGTCAATTGTCAAAAATCATATTCATTTTACAAGAGAAATATGAAAAACTAAAATAAATTAAAGCTTTTGGAGCCTGGTTATGAGCTGTACGATAAAAATTCTGTGCTAAAATCATGTGGTCACGACACAAAAACTTTAGATATTAGCTAAATTAGAATCTATATTTGGGCCCAGCCAGTGCTGCTGCAGAATGATGTCTGACCGAGTGCACGTTCATCATGTGAGAGTGGGTAGGCAGTGTGTCCAACAGAAGAAAAACAACTTGCAGGGCTGCAGCCAAGTCCAAGATGAAGTAAAGGGATACAAATGTTTACTAGTCAGTAGTCACCCGCATATTTCAGCGACTCACAACTTTTGTTTACTAGAGAATCACCCAATCACTTATCAATAGTAAGCGATTTTTAGTCTGGAGACCACTAAATCATAATAAAAGAAGGAAAAACGCTTGTTTTTTGTTGTAGAAATAATAAAAAGAAAAGCTACTGCACTTGTTGCCTACCAAGAAAGGAGGTACTATAGATATATTAATAATTATGTATTTTAATATATTGTCAACATGACTGCCATTAGCGCAGGCAGGAGTTTTTGCCGTGGTTGAGGTCTTCCAGGATTCAAACTTACCAGAGGCACCAGTAAGGCACTTTTAGTCATAGAAGGACTGATCTAATTATCAATTTTATGACAAGTAACACTAATTAAAGAGTTGTACATTAATATAAAAATACATTTTTTTTTAATAGATTAAAATCTGGACATGGATACTCAACCTCGTACTTTGGTAATGCACGCCAATGTTCTACCAATGAGGTTTAATTAATTCCTCATTCAATGATTTTAACAACCAGGCAAAATATCAATAAGAGCTTATATACTTTTTAAATAAATTATGTTTTGCTTTATGCTGTATATATATTTTAGTGAGGTAATATTTTTGGAAAATTTTCCAAAGTATTATATTACTGTTGAACTTGTTTTTGTGTAGGAAATTGATGAAAATTTCTGCTGTGAGTGAAAATGTTCATCTTCAAGTTGCAATAGCTTCCCAAGAGAGTTCTGGACAACCACTACGTGAAGCCTAAATAAATAAACTATATATTATAAACTGCTGATGTAATTAATTTCAGTATTACATGGATGTTAATTACTATGAAAGTGTTTAATTTTAAGTGTATGGACAGCTTGTAAAATATGAGAAACTACAAGGCATGTCAACGCCACTCCCAAACTATGTGGCGTGATGAATTAGATCTAGTCTAGAATTAGCAGTGCTACCACATTTGACGAGTTTGTGCTGATAAAAAGACATGAGGGACATGAGTTTCACAGTGTTTATTTCAATGAATATTCACTAACAAGTAAAAATGTTGTCGCTGCAGACCAGATACCACACTTTAGAGAAGACCACGGGGGAGGGGGGAAGGGAGAAGGAGCCTGCGGTCTCTTTGACAGACCACTCACAAAACAACTTGCCGGCAGGAGACCACGGGCGGAGGGGAGAAGGGAGAAGGAGCCTGCCGTCTCTTTGACAGACCACTCACAAAACAACTATTGATAAGTTTTGTTCGGGTTGAAATCAAATGTTATTTCACTTTTAAAGAATATATGCTAAGTTTGTGTTTCTATTTTTCTAGTACTACAATAACCTGCGTACATTACTTTTTTTTGCCACTGAGTCTTACCACCCATCTGGGTTGTACTAGTCTATTGCGAGAGTGATGCCCTGGTCTGGACCAATCAACCACCGAAACGGAAGACATGACTTCATTCTGCTTTAATTTATGGTTGATCTTGTTCGTGTATTCAAACATTCTTATATAAATGAAGAATGTTCTTTTAGACATGCTTATCAGCAATATTATTCAACTCCCATCAATTGGCACACAAACTAGACATCAAGCTCGTCTAGTCTGGTTTGTCGGTGACGGGGAGGTCAAGACTTGAATCCCGGCTGGATGTACTGAGGGTAGATAATTTCCCACTCTCACTTCTTTACTAAGCTATAAAAGACAGCTATTTCCCAGAATATGTATTTACTCCCACTGGTGCCACAGCGGAACTGGGTTTGAGAGCCACTGGTTGGACAATACTATCATTAGAAATTGCACACTCGTTTTCAACAAGTGTTTGATGTTTATTCAAGAGATAATTTTTACTAACTATTTATAGACTTACTACTAACCATATAAAATATATGACAAGTAGAGGATAGTTTGAACAAATGAGAGTAAAAAACCCCGTGGCATGATCCCGCAAGTGAGATATACCGACTGAGCGGCCATTGCCATTTATGACGATGATAGTGTTAACATTTGTGGGATGAGGGTGTCATGTAGTCAGCACAATGAACCCTCTGGGTGTTCATCTCAATTTTCTAGATCGGAACTGCTACTTCTTTATTCAAGTAGCTCCTCATTTGTCCTCACGAGGCCGAGTTTGACCCTGTTATACAGGGTGTCCCACTCGCTACCAGACCCAGAATTCCTTTAATAATTTTAACACTAATGAAGATATTGCAACAAAATTTAAAGCAGACTTGCCTCATTTTGTTAGAACTGTGATGACATCATAACATGTGTTGGAAGTGTCTACCATTTGCGTCCAGACAGGATTGAACCCGACGCACCATATTTTGGAGAGTCCTCGCCAGTACATCCACTGTCACTACTTGAATTTCTTCAGTGATGTCTGCTTTCAAGGCGTTTGTGGTTTGTTTCGGTAAACTTTCCCTTTCAGATATCTCCATATAAAATAATCAGTCGGCGTCAGATCGAGCAAGAACGGTGTTCAAAGTCCCTTTGAGATGATGCGGTCACCGAAAAAGGACTGAATTTTGGCCATGCTGGTGTCTGATATGTGGGATGTCTTCCATCCTGCTTTAATTAGCCAGTGAAGAGTGTCTTGTCATCCAATTGATTTACAAAGGTTTTAAAGATTTCCATAAATGCAGTTGTTGCGATGGTTGTATAGAACAATATGGGACCAATTATATGCCGCCGGGACATCCCACACGCCACACCAAACACCAATCTTTTCTGAATGGAGGAGTTTTTCACATATTGTGTTGGGATTTTCACTTGCCCAAATACGGGAATTTTGAGAATGATTGTATTCTGACAGGTGAAACCACACCTCGTCTGAGGACCAAGTGTAGTCCAGAATGTCTGAATTTTCCTGAACAAATGTCTGACATCATTGACAGTATGCAACTCTTTTCCCTTGGTCAGGCTCTTTCAAGGTAAGTCTCCACTGGTCCCCAATGTACTGGATATGGGCAATACCGATTGAATTCTGTGAGGCAGATTAAAATCTGATGAGTACGATTCGTACGATGCGGACCAGTGGACTCAGAGTGCCCTACTTTACGTGTGATGTTTTAACAGCAGCTAGTAGGCCCCTATCCTAGTCAAAGTGAAGGTTGTACAAACGTTCCTCACACTATAGTAAACAATAGACATGTTGTGTGATGTTCTTCAAAGTGTTTTATGCAAACTACAGGTCCCAACAATGGTGACCAGTAAACCCTATGAATACCTTTAATCCACTTTTGTTTAAGTTCTTCATTATGTGGAAAACCAAAAGTATTTACAGTACATAGCCTGAAGACTTATCGGAACTCTAATTGCTTTTACAAGTTCCAGGAGTTAGAACATAGCACTGTCCTAAAGATATGTAGGTCTAGGTAATGTTTCAATAGTTCAAGAGAAGCATGAACCACCCAAACTTATCAAATAAAGTAAATTACACGAGAAACAAACATTCCATACAGTAAAATAAGCTGAACTAAGTATGCAGCAATACCGCACATGGCTGTGTTGTTCACAGGGTTCGACACAGTGTTGCCAAAACTCAGTATTCCGGCCTCTAACTAAAGACAGCCATGACAATAGGCACTAACCAACAAAAAAAATGCAAATATTGGCACCACAGAATTAACAAATTATCTTTGCAATCATCAAAAAAAACTTGTAACTTTACCTCAAAAGCTTTGAAAATTAAAAACATAACAATAAAAAATGACAATTTTAAGAAAGCTATGATTGTTAAATAAAATAGGCTACATGTTTAAGAGCTTAAAATAATAATAATTTAGCCTAAGAAGCCTATGTCATGAATTACAAAGCAACCCCATCGAACTAATCCTTTCATCTGAGAAAATTAAAAGTTAATATAAGCATATTATGCCTATAACATATGTTACAGGTGTACTACATTCATGTTGGTTCGGAGGTTAAAGTGTTTCAGGCATCTAGGCCTAGTGCTGAGAAATATGCCGAACAATGCCCCATGAAATAGGTAAGTCAAGCTATTATTTTCTGAATTTTGACTTAAATTGTATTAATATTTTGTGTTTTTCCTTTTATGTGACAAATGTAGTTATTCCGTCACTTCTCCCAACATTATTGGAAATAACATTGTTGTTATTTGACATGTAGACACAGTTCCAGGAGTAATTGTTGATAATATGGCTTGCATTGTTGATAAGTGTATATGAGAGTATTTAACCTACATCAATAAACTCGAATGCCAGTGAATGGGAGGTAGAGGTTCAAATCCATGTCAAATAGAGGTACCCCACTGATATTTTTTTCTAAATAGTTTTACATTCTCCATTACTCCACACAAATAAACCTTTCCTCATCCCTATCCAGTTATAGGCCTAAGTTAGTAAGCCTAAATGTGATACAGGAAAAGTCATTGACATCTTCCATAGCTAAATGTATCTTACATTACTCTACAGTAACTATTTTTTCTATAAATTAATCATAAATGTTTGTGAGTGTTGAACTTACTTGTATCTTTGGTTTGTTGTGTAGAAACGATGTAATGCAAGGCTCGCGAGGTTGACATGGAGGGGGGACAAACAATTGAGCTAGAGTCCATATTGAGTGACCAATGTAGGCAATAAATATTCCTGATAAAATTAATGAAAGCGAAGGCCACTTCATCCTAATACCTACCTACTATAAGTCTGTTCTTGAAACTTTAAATACAAGAAATAATTTAAGTCTAATTAAACTCTTGAACCATCTCTGAATAGGTGGTTAAAACCTTATAATTCTTTTAAATATTTAACATTAATAAATTATCCTCTAACCTCAACAATTAACTTTTATGTAAAAGTAAAAATTGATTTTTGCAATTAATAACAAAAAATATTATTAACTTATGCCAAGTGTTTTGTATTTTAAAATAAATTAAATTCATTCAAAGCCAACGTTTCTGTACACTTAATAACAATTTAAATAAAATTAATTTAAGTTTATCTTTTCAAACATGTTTATAATTTATCAATACTGTTTAGTATTTATTTCATTAACAACGACCAATGAACAGTGGCATGTTTATGTTGTTGACGTATGACACCAACACGTATTGAGTAATGAGTCAAGTCTGTCCAAACTCTTGAATTATTACCTTTTAAAGATTAAAAACTTTATTTTCTAGTAAAATTTTCTTGTTAGTTATAACTTGAGCACATACGTTCTAAAATCAAAAGAATATAGATAGATCAACTATTTGTTTTATTTTGATTGTGATTATTTATTGATACCCATTCTGTTTTATTCTATATTTTTAAGTATATAACAGCTAACTAATAAAAATATTTGTACGTGTTATATTTTAGTTTAGTGAGTATTATGAGTATTGCATCATAAAGGTGTTTGAGGAGAGGTAAAAATTAATAAATTGTTTGATTTTACACAAATTTAATAATATCAAAGCATGCTACATAAAAACTTCATAAAACGCTCATTATAGGCAGCTGTGCTCTATTCCAAGTTTAAAATTGGTTGAAGGCAGAAATGTGCGTTAAATCACTGACTGGTTTTTCCACCAATACCATTTGATCACCGTTACCCACAGTGACTCGATCAATGGAGAAAACTCGCATCAGATGGCAACAGTTACTCGATCTACGGAGCTAGTTTTGCTTCTTCTAGACACTCAAGTAAATACTCTCTTCGCGGTCTTTGTTATTCTTTATTTTCTACCAGCTCATTGAGAATCGACCTTATTGACTGGCGTTTTTTACGTGTTATTTATATTTAAAACACTTGATCTTGTAGAACTCATTTTTCAGAAACAGTATCATATTGCTACGTAAATATGACTTTAATGATTTAAATATTTCATTCACATGCGTTTTCAAAACAAAATGTTTGTTGTTAAGAACAAAATCTAAAAGTTAGCTTACTAAAGGCCCATTGACACGGTATTAGTTGACTAATGCAAGTACACTAATTTGGCTGCGCGCGCACAGCTTGCACCGTGTAAACAGACAAGCAAGCTACTAACAAACAAGTCCACTTGCAAGTGAAAAAGTTGGTCACCTTCCAACTTTACTAATGCAAGTAGACAATTTAATATGGTGGCAACTAAAAATTGTTGTGCGGGAGGCACTTATTTGTGGAATGTTATAAAAAATAATGAGTTTTTGTGGTATTTTAAGCACCGGATTTATAAAGAAAAGAATGCCAATGATATTGCACTAGAGGATATTGTAAAGTGATATCAGGCGTACATATTCTCAAGAAGTGTCCAAAATAAAATGTTACGTAAATATTGCAAATGTGCCTTATGAGAGATATTATTTAATATCAGTTAACAAATGTTATAAATAATTTTATCAAACCATTATTGCCTACCAATCAACGTGGCATGTGTAATTTTTTTTACATACAATCACAAAATACAATAAAACATTGTAGTACCGTGATTAGTTCCGGTAACATAATATTCGCGTTATCGGCAAGTAAAATATGAACGGCCGTCGGTTTTTACGCGAAATCACCGGAACGCTTTCTAATTTCCGTATTTGACACTTAAACCTATCTTTATAAGTTTTAATTAATAATGTTCAGCCCATACACTTTAAATACTTTGTAATAATGCTTTGGCAACTTGAGTAGATATACAACATTATATTATTGTCTCATAGCAAACCAGATAGTTTATATTTAAACCAATTTACAAATTAATTTATTATTATTTTTAACGAATATTTTAGGCCTAATTTATTATTATTATTTAACAAGAATTTTTGTTATTAGTATACCAACATTTAAAACCGGGTTGAAAAAACCTGGGTTAGGCCTATTTATAAAAATGTCCAACCTAGTTTGGTTGTATTGGTATTTATTGACTTTATTTGAGTTTAATTTTATTGATCATGTATGCTAAGTGAGTTAACAAACTTAAGCAAAATAATAAAATAATTATTTGGGATCAACTGAAATATATTTTAATGTATTAAGGAATTAAGAAATATTAGACATACGAATCACAAACTTTTTATGTTATCTATATAAAACAATTTCTTTAATAGGTCAACTAATTATGATACATTGCGTTTACTGAAAAAGTATAATTTATTTGGCCACCCATTCTTATTCTAAATTCCCCCTTCCTAGCTCCTAACACATAAGCGTAATTATTAGTATATGCGTATTAGTAACCCAAACGAGAAATCAGACGCAGTAATGAAAAAAAATAGCTCCAATAGATGAGATCAGTTAGCACCACTTCATTTTCAGCCATGTTTTTAGAAGCGATACTAATACAAGTGAAAAATGCATGTCAACACACCTAGCATGTTAGTAAGCTAATACTAGTAAACTTACATTAGTCCACTAACATCGTGTCAATGGGCCATCGAATCACATTTCAGATTCTTTTTAAAAGTAGGCGACGAAAAAAATTATTTATTCCTTTTTTCGGTGATCCTATCCCCAAAATCGTAAATAATAAATTAAAATAAGTAACACAGTAGAAAAAATATAAACAAACCTTAAGATTTACTACGAGTTGATGATCCTAATCATCGCACAATCTAATCTAAAGTGTGTGTATATATTAATTAATTAAATGTTGTCAATCATCTCTTAATTTAATACTAAGTCTCAGTGCTGTGGTTATGAGTTTTATTCCTTTATATTTAAATTGGTTTATTTGCTTCTAATTGATGTATAGTTCATCTACTATTATATGTACGGTATTTAAAATAAAACAACACTACAATAATATAATATATTACCTGTATTTCAAACAAAATTTTCTAAACCAATCGCCATTATGTTATGTTCATTTTTAAAGTCACATAAATTTTAATTGTAGTAAAACAGATCACTAAATAAATTACACAATTACAAGAGTTTCTCATAGTACGTCAAATAAGTTTTAACATTGGTACTCAAGTTAAACATAATGTTTGTTGGACCACTAATTTTACACAAATTACATAACATTTCACTATAAAATATTAAATAACATTTATTGCTTTCTCTTTCTTTCAATTGTATGCAACTTCCTAAAACGCATACTTTTGTATTGACTACATTAGTCAGGCAACATGAAACTCAGATGAAACCTGAAGATTAGGTAGCTGTATGTCAATTGTCAATGCCACTGCCGACAGGAAGAGTTTATGTTAGGCCTTTAAGTGTCGAATTCCATGGCAAGTCGCCAAACTCCCGAGTTATTAGTTTTCCTTCCAACCGATTGTCATGAGACTATTCAAGTAAATACCCAGTACTCAGATATAGTCGATACTCGGTTGTATTCGCCTACTCGAACAGCAGCTAAATACTAGCTTTGACCGTGGATGCAAAGTGAAAAAATATCGGTCCATCAAGACACTGGTAATGCCAGTCACAGTGAAAAATCACTGGAATAAATCACCGATATTTTAAAATCACAGTCACTGTAGTCACTGATATCGTAAAATCACTGTTTAGACCATCTCTAGTTGAAGGTCTACTATGCAGGTGAAACTATTAATTACTAATCACGATGTAGTTTCAAGAAGTAAGACAGTTTGTTGGTGCTTCAATTCGTCGGGAATATGCAGGAAATATCGTTATAGCTATCTCCAAATGAGGCTATGCATATTAAAATATGGAAGAAATGAATTCAAGCTGTGAACAGAATGATGATGAAATCTGGAGATGAGAAGCTAAGAAGGTCGCCAGATAGGTAATAAAAATCACATGTTTTTATATTTAAAAAAATGCTTTGTTCTTTTCTGAAAAGATGGACATATAACTTAATATAATTAAAATGCCCTTTCATTGAGTATTTGATTCTTGAAAATACATGTGCAGCTTACTTTTTGTAATAGTTCTATATGACTCTTACAATAAAATAGAATTATTCCTCTTTGTTTATCCAAATTACTATGCTTTACAAATCTATGACTCTTACAATGAAATAGAATGATTTCTCTTTGTTTTTCCAAACCCCTTTGTTAAGAAATATGGTAAACTTAATAAAAATAAATATTTTATTTGGATTTTAGAGATTATAATATATGTATGTGCATCTGAAATAGCGTTATCGAAGTGATGGATTATGGGTAGCCACTTTGGTAAAACTAAAAAAACAAAAAAAACCCAGAAAATTTTAAAATCAAGCTCTGCTGGTATTATTACTTAATTATTTAATACATTTTGTGTAATCAGGCAAAAAATTTTACTTTTACTGAAATTTTTATTTCTTTATTTTTGGATTTCTTATTTGTCTCTCAATTTGAGAATGACCCGTATCACTGTGAGAAGTAGTTAATTATTTTAGTTTTGACCATTTTCAGACTCGTAATTTCACCAGCCCCCTTTTATTAGTAACCAGGTTTAACATTTATTTTTTATTATAAGTGATTAGCCTACTCTACATTACTGAAAAATTTAAATTTTGCTTCTCATCTAAAAAGGCTTGTTTAAAATAGTAGGCTACACTACCCCACCCCCACCCCTTTCTTCTCCAACTTTTGAAGTCCAATTTCGAAATTTAATATGTTAAGATGTTTATCGTTATTTAAAATGGTCCCTATACCTGCTTGCCGAGTTTCTGTTTTATGCCACACAGAAAAGTAGTTCTTATTCTATTAGAAATTTGACCCTAGGACTTCACCCTCCATACCCCCATCACCCTTTATTTAACTCCCACGTAGAATTATCAAATTTTAAGAATTATTTTGTTAATTTGGAGTTGTAGGCCTACTTGCCAGAAAAAAATTAATTTTCTACTACACCTAAAATATTTGTTATAGCTCCTTCTCCACACTATTAATTTTAAATTATAAGATTCATTTAGTTGTATGGCGTTTTCTCTCTACCTGTCTGTCAAATTTTAATTTTCTACCTCATATAAAAAGTTAGTTTCTAATCCCAATTTATTTTTTCTGGTTATATGAGGCAATCACTCTATATTATTGCCAAATTTCGTCTTTCTAGCTCATATATTTAATTTTTTTGACAACCACAATATCCCAACCTCCATTTAACCTTCTTGTGGATTTAATTTCACAAAATCCCTTCTTATCGGATGCCTATGACCTGGAAGGAACCTCCCTGGACTGGATATAGGTTACACCAATAGTGTGTAGATAGGAGGATGGCTGAGGCAGGGGTGTTGATTATCACCAATTATTTTCAATCTGTATGGAGAATGGCTCGCCTACTGACTTGCAAACTGTTCCTGAAGATGAGGAAGAAACTGTATGGATCTGAAATATAGACCATAAGGAAAATGGATAAGATGTTTTTGGAAAGTTTTGAGATGTGTTGTTAGAGGCTAGCTAAGAGGACTAATCAAGGGGTTTTAAGAAGAGTAAACGAAAAGAGAGCCATTACTCAAGTGATTCTAAGAAGAAAGGCTAATTGAATGGGTCATATCATGAGAATAAATGGCTTATTGAGTGATGTCGTAGAAGGCAAAGTGGAAGATAAAAGGGGATCAGGAAGACCACGATTGCAAATGACTGATGGATGACCTCAAACAAGGAAAGAATATAAAGTTTCAGGATCTAAAAAAGGAAGCTTCTGATGGGACACTCTGGAGGAATCAATTTGAACAAAGCAATGGACTTGCCATAAGACAGAATACATAATGATGATAATAATAATATACACTTATTAAAAAAAATGTTTGACTTCCCTTCATTTGGCTGTGCAAATACGTTGAACACGACTTCCCTTATTTAGGTTTCCACTAAGGGATTGAAAATAATACATTTCCCTCGATGTTACAAGAATGAAAGTTATTTGATCCATACACCAACAAATTACACTCATATTTTATATAGCTTGTGTATAAACTAAATGTACACAATATTATTGATACCAAATGTAATGTATTTTTGTTGGTTTAGAACTATTTTGAAAACGTAAAAAGTAAAAATTAAATGTAAATGCCGAAATAAATTTAAACATAATCATAATCTTTCGAAATTATTTTCTAGGTGAAAATCTGAAAAATCCTTTTAAATGTAACGCTTATCTTATCTAATAATTACTGATAAAGACAAGTTGTATAGATGTTGTTAATTAGTTTTCACCACATCAAATATTGTACCACCAATAGGTAAACATTGTATATAATAAAAGATTTCACCGCCACTAAACTTTAAAATTGGAGTTCTCTGACGCAGATTTATTATAAGAATATTATTAAATAATTTTAATCCAACATAACCTATTTTTGTTTCTCTTATTAATATTTAAAATTATTATTTTTACTTTTCTCATAAAATAAGAACCAAACTCAGAGAAATATTTAATTAAATCTCATATAACTAATTACTTGGTTATTACGCTCCTTATTTAAATGTTCAATTCTAACTTATTTCATTGTTTGTATAAAATAATTGTTTCTGTGTCTATCGATTTTGGTAACAATACCTAGCTTTTAATGACTGAGTGTCTTCATTTTCTATTAATATTATTAATTTTTTACTTTTTCTCGACCCCTCAGAGAGAAAGTATTATGATCGTTAAAAATCAAAATCTAGATTTTAATAAATGTCGAGGTTTCATGACCTCTTGAAACTAAAAAAGTTGTTTTTGCAATGTCGTCTGTTTTACCTCGGTATAGAGCCGAAAATATGTTACCGATTGGGCTCAAACTTGGTATCTGTAGTTTTTATTAAGTTTTCCTGAGGAGTTATTGGAATTAGATATCCAACCCTAAAATTAATGGTAGTTCACTGTAAGGGCAAAAAAAGAAAAGAATCATATTTTCTCAAAATTAGCTCCAACTATTTTGATTAAATTTTATATCTAGACACTGTTTACCATTATAAACAAGATGGCAACTCTCATTTTCTCATGAAAATGACTTTGAAGGAACTTTACATGGGAGGAGAATTTACATTTTTCATTATTTCTTCGCAACTATTTAAGATATGTACTAACCTATCAGTAGTCTAGTATGACCGGCCACTCCAATTTGACCTTTGACCCCAATCTGGAGAGAGTTTATTGACCTACTTTTCACATTTTTAATTGAGGTATTTTATAATGAATTTGATTCTTATGCTCTATGGTGGACAAAGATATTTCTCTTTTATTGGTGTTTCTGTAACAATGTTACCAGTTCCTAATGCCATAGAGAAATAACAATGTATATTATTTAATTTATTATCTTTGGTGTAGGGTTTTTACAACAATGTATAGATCTATTATTTCGCTTCACAAATCTTACGAGTTTTTAGTAAATGTATATTTTAAGATAAAAGCAATAGAAAGTCTGTGTGATTCACCGTATAATTTATTTTAATTAAAATTGTTAGTTTTGTAATTAATGAATTTAATAGTTTCTATGCTATACAGTAAAATATTTTAATATTTTGCTTCTTTAATTGTTTTATGAAATAGTTTCCATGAGTTTTGTTTTTGATAACTGTGCTTCACTGTATTAACTTTGTACCTCCATTGCCTCATTACACTTTTTGTTAATTTTTATTGTTCTCTTATAATTTATTTTACATGTTATATTCATATTCATATTATGTATCTTTCAGGGCTGGCCTATTATAGGTCTTGTGACTGCTAAAGGAAATTGAAATTATATTATTACAGAAACTACACTAAGGGATAGGGAAGCAGAAATTATAGTTTTGAAATAATATACCCACATTTGTGTGAAGAGAGTGTAAGAGCTCTGAGAACGCTCAGCTGGGATCACAACACCGAACTACTCACCACCAATGGAAAATAAGACTATATGAGACAGACGCTTTTGTTCGCGTGTCCACCATGGTGGGCTATTATTATTATTATTATTTGTTTGACCCACCAAATATTATTTTTTAGAGTGGCTCTCTTTGATAACTAATTGAATATCCCTGTTCTAAGGTGTCACTCTCGCAATAGACTTGATTGCCGATTATGGGGAGATCGGGGTTCAATTCTCGGCAGGATGCCCTGATCTTATTTTTTTCCTAAATGGTTTTCCACTCTCACTTCACCTAAATGTGAGTTAACTTCCTCTAAATTCTACCTTACTCACCCCTAGCACATCAGCGTGATGAGTACATAGGCATATAACTCGAGACACGGTACAAAATAATATGCAATATTTTAATACAAAACTAAGAAATAAAGTACATAATTATTTTATGTACGGGAGTTAAAATTACTATTTAGTATAAAAGAGTAGCATTACTAGCATCTTATAATAGTAATTCTCGTATTGGTTTTAAACAATTCGATCAATTTCTAAATTTCGAAGCAGATCTGTCGGGTATCAAACCAGTCAATACAAGCAATGAATGTGTCATCCCTCATTGTGAGGGGTGTAGACTCTTTAACTTATCTCTTATGAACAGAAAACCAAGATAAGTAAAGAGAAGAGCTGAAATATATTTTTCATCCCAAACGGTGAAGAGCGATTTCAGGTGCCCATGTAGCACCCTTAATTTATTAAGTATGTTCTATGTTTAGTGGTTTATCTTTGTGCCTCTTTATGATACGTCTATGCCATTTTCAAACTTTTGTCTGTTCTTTATTTTTCCATGCTTCTCGGTGAAAAACCAAATTTAGAATAATTGAAAGGATTTTTAAAATTAAATATTAAGGTCTCCATTAATTTCGTCAAAAATGATAAGAAAGTGAATTTTCTTAATCTAGTAAAAGGAAAAATATCTAAATATTTTCGGCCATCCAAAGTTTAACTATATCTCAATAGAAAGTCCTAGGTTCAATCTCTGATATGGGATAAATGGTTTAAAAGAATTTCAAGAGATAATGTAAATATCCATATAGTAAAAGCCAGGTACACACTAAGCATCAATTCTGGACATTTCTACAATCATCACCAAACATTCACATCTTTATCTGGAAACATTCATTACATCCAAGACTTTATAAACTTAAAAATAATATTTATTTTTACTCAAGATTACTGCAAATTTAACTGGAAATATAAATTACCAAGAAATTTACATATTTTAATTTTATCTCTATTATGAACTCTATAAATTAACAACCCGTGAGATACTAATTTTTTGTATGTCACGATTGGACTATCTAAACCAAATTTAAATTAATGATTAATTACCTGGGAGATTATCGTTTACTCTAAGCCACCTTTTATTTTTGTACTATGAGCATTCACTATTAGGTAAATATTTTTTTAACTCCCAAATTGAACCTAGTATTTCTGTTCCATTTTCAAGATATATTCCATAATTACTTATATTAATCTAAAAAAATTAATGTTATTATTTTAGAGTTATCGTTAGAATAGTTTCTCTTATAAAACCATCCCGTGTGTTTTGTTTAAATATTATATAAACTAAAAAAGGATAAGAATTAATGAATTTGTCGATGTAGATTAATATTTTACGTTGGTACTTACCACCAACTAGGCGGGTTTTATTTCTAATATATGTGGTACAAAGGGAGAACATTATTGTGTTCCATATACATGTGGTAGATTGTATTTTGTTTCTCATTCCATTGTTTCCTTGCTCTTACTGTTTTTGTCTGTTTATACAGAGCAATGTTAGGAGGTGAGTAGCTATCGGGGCGTTTGGTAACCCCAGTTCCTATGACAAGTCAAAACTCATCGTACAGAGATGTGATTTTCCCCTTCACCCCCTCCAGCTTTGACCCCCTTTCCTCTCCATTTACCCTCTAGTAATTTTCATGAAGACACGGGGTTAACGACCTGCTGTCCTCTGTTGCTCCTTTAATGTCGCAAAGGTTTATTTATTTAGTTTTTACATTGGTTTTCTATGTGGCAATGGGATTTTCTGTGATGACTCATACCTGGCGCCAGTTTGTCGGCTCAACGTGTCGAGACAGGAATAGATCGTGATCTTAAAACCGTGAGTTAGTACATAAGGTCATTGACACTGGACAGCCTCCCCCTTTCCTCCTATGAGGCAATGGGTTTTCCCGATGACTCATACCAGGTGCCAGTTTGGTGGCTAGACAAGACAATTCGAGACAGGAATAGATCGTGAACTTGAAACCGTGAGCTAGTACATTTGGTCATTGAGCCTGGCAACCCTCTCCCTTTCCCGCTTCTATGTGGCAAAGAGTTTTCCCGATGACTCATACCTTGCGCCAGTTTGACGGCTCGACAAGACAAGTCGCCTCGATCTGTGTGACGTCATCATTGTTTGTGATGTAGCAACACTCCCCTTCTAGGGGGCAATGGGTTTTCCCTTGTGACATCATCGTTCTGTCGTAACCTGTTTTGAAATCCTTTCATTGCATAACTTGTCTTCGAGTATTAAACATGCAACCCAGGACAACTGATTACGCTTCGCTGACGGATCTGGGTGAGTAAATGTACATTTCTAAAAGGCACACTCATTATTTATTTGTTGTTAAATCAAAGTGTATACATTTAATCTATTTCAAAATTACAATAAACCATGGCAGAGTTGTCTAAGTTTATTAATTTATAATAGGTTTATGAAAATTAAAACTATAGATAATTTGAAGGTGTCTAAGCAGCCACTTTTTTGGATGATATTTGGATAAAGTTAAGCCTGGACAAATGTTTATTATAATAATTGGTAATTTATTGAAAAAACTTGATTCCAAGCTAAAGTTAAATGGTAATTTTTTTTGGTAGCTTACTAATGGCTGAATATTATTTTAAAATAGTATAAACAAGAGTGGACATAATAAATTAAATAATGTGTTTTATTTAAGAGTAGTTTATAGTTTATTGAATACATTTATTACAAACTATAACATTTTTTGAGGGTAGTTTACTAAAATCAAAATTTTATTTAAAAGATGTTTTGAACAAGTGTTTATTATAATTAACATAATAATGTGTTTATTGAGGGTATTGTTTTAAAATACCACTATGCCATAAGTTTCTGTGACCCCCACACTTATGAAAGACGTTGCATAGTCCTATATAAACGCACCAGAAAACAAACAATATAAAAATAATTTTTGGGTTTCAAAAGCACTCTTGTACTGTTCGAAAGTATCTAAACACCCGTTCTCACCGCTAAAAATGCTGTCCATTTCAATACAAAGCGAGTAGATCTGCAAAGGTCAGCATCCTGTACATGGGGAATATAATTATGTAAGGATCGGCTGATGGCCAAGGACGCCTGATTCCTGTAGAACTTTTAAATACAGACACCAAGAACATGCTAACGCTTCAAAGTGAGGCGTGTTTTTTTATCATAAAGTACACATGTATAAATCATTGTCCCGGACGAGTTAACGCTGCCAAATGTCACAGATTCCCTCAACACTATGGAGATTATTTTATATTACTATTATATCAAGTAGATACTCTGTTTAATATTTTTTATTTCAAGCTATACTGAATTTCAAACTAAGCTGTTGCGTTGTATTTTTTAGAGAATGAGCTGTGGGGAGATCCTCAGATATCCGCGGATCTGATCGCCCTCGGTGTTTACCTGGAGGAAATGACCGCAAACGGTTGGTGATTGCTAGCCAATGAAAGATCAGATTTGTAAGAAAGAATAATTAGCTTTTAAAAGTCCAGCAAAATAGCACCATACAAATTGTTTCGAAATATGAATAATGTGCTAAATTGGTGGGTTTTTCCATAAAAAATTGGGCATTATAAGTTATTGTTTTATAAATGCTAAATAGTAAGTATTATATTAATTTAAGGTGATGTCCTTGTTGCAAAAATATTTTATGTCACCTTGGCTCAGTTGGTAGAATGCCTACCTTTTGATCTAGGTGTTCCGTGCTCGAGTCCTGGCAGGGAAAATGACTATGCAAATTATTGGGTAGTTTCTGTTTGATTATTCATGGCCATCACTTACGTTAAAAGATTCTAATACAAAGTTATGTTTGTTTTAGATGCATGAGACCACTGCATGATGTCTTCTACACATCAGGTGTCTGTGGTGGTTCCGGTGTTATCACCTCC
>CABFWB010003159.1:63620-85791 GCA_902151455.1 Timema bartmani | reverse complement strand
GTTAGAAAAAATACATAAAAATACATTTATGGTGTGTAACATTTCATAGAAGAAAACTCTTTTGAATGGTGAAAAAAATAAAATTCTGTACATATGGCCTTAATCCTACATTGTGTGTTTGTTTACTCCTGACTTTCGTTCCTATAACCAGTGTCTGTTCAATCGCCTGATAGTTACTTTAGGTTAAATTAGGTTTGCAAAACTGAAAGGGAATCGTCTGATGGTTAAGTTAGATTAGGTTATGATAGATTAGATCTGCAAAAACTGAAGGGATTCGCTTGATAGTAAGGCTAGGAAGAATTCTCTTTATCCGTAGTCCATACGTCTTATCTAGGTTGTTCCAAAATACATCTCATTTACTTACTATTACTACGTAAAATTAACTACGGCTTCTTAGATCAGTTGGCAGATTTGACATATATAGTGAATTATTTAAATATACCATCGCGCCTCTAACCTGAAAGGTCAGTGGTTGAATCTTGGTCGCATGTACTCTAATTGTTCCCCTCCTCCCCCTTCGTATTATGGTATTTCTTCTTCAGACACATCCTTATATTTAACTCTCTTCATCTTGTTGCCTTAGACAATATAATTTAAGTATATCATATCTAGCACATTGGTACTTAAGTGTTATTATAATAAATATTTTACCCTTAGATTTTCAACAGTAATTTTTAGATCAAAAATATGCTCTATTTAAACTGAATTTATTTTAATTCTAAGTTTCTTAACGTATACTTTTTAATTAATATACAAATTGTATCACTAAATGTATTTAAACCTGGCTTAACCTAGGACAACACACCAAATATTAAATGTGCAAAATCATTACAAGGATTTTAATTTATGATATGTATGGAGACAAACCCATTTGCAATTAGGCTAACATTTATTTAGGATTACTCTTCTGTTACAAATTGAGTGGTCAAAGCTTTGATGCAGTGTACCAAACATACTTTGCTATTTTCCTATATCTATGTGTAGATATACTCGTATATTAAAACAATACACAAAAACTCAGAATTAAAGCAACTTTAATTACTGGGGAAAAATCGTATGTATTGTTTCAGGGTTACTCAAAGGTTTACCAGGATTGATTAGAAAATAAATGGAAGCACATTTTAATGAAAACAAATAATGTTCGGATGTTGCTACCAATCTTTAAACATAGACCTATTATGCCTTTAACGCCAGGTGTATACGTTAAATATGCATCTATCCAACAAAAATAGAGAATGTTTTAAAATATTTTCAAAACTGGAAATCATGACTTTATAATAGTGCTCTCTTAGGTTTATTCATAATATTCCTGACCACAAAAATATGTATTGCTCTCATTGGTAGAGTGCAGCTTGTTAAATATTTCCATGTACACACCACGTTCCACAGTGACATTGACAATATGAATACAGTTTTATTGTTCAAGAATTATTCTTCTTATTTACAATTGGCCAAAATATTTGTCAAGAAATAAGGGAAGTATAAAATACAGAAGTAAATTATAGGATGTTTCCAATGAAGAAGTTATCCAGGGACAAGACATTCATGTCCTGCTTTAAAATATGATTTTATTCTAACAGAGATAAATCTCAGTCTTCTTGAAGGCAAGGGTCCTATGACGTTTAAATTTTACCAGCTGCACCGTTATCAAAGAAGGTGAGAGCGACCACATCATTGGGCTAATAGCATATGGTGTAGAATCTTGTTGAGTGCATCGTGAGCTGTTTATGTATCAATGTTACTGTAGATTATACTATCTTGGAGTTGTTATGGATCATTCTTTGGGGAGGACCTTTGTATACAATATTAAACCATATCTTACATGGCCTACATCGTCCTTTTGATCCACACACTCTACCTTCATATATTTGTTTCGTCAATGTATCCACACTCATCCTATCAACAATACAAACCTGCGTATGACGCTTCTTTCACATTAACCTATTGGATTCCCTTTCAAACCGCACTTCTTCCATACCCATTCAATAATGATTCAGTCCATACGAGTTTTTCAACATACATTTCGTAGATCTCATTCCAACCGCATTCAACTTGCTCTTGTGTTTATCTGACAATCCCACGCTTCATATCCATACAACAATATTGGCATTAACACACTTTTATATATCACAATCTTTGTCTCTTTCGATACTACTTCATTCTTTGCAATAGTCCTCTCACAGCCAACTACTCTCCAAGAAGCATTGCCCCGTTTATCGATTTCACCATATATCCTTCCATTTTTACTTTGTCTCTTTCGATACTACTTCATTCTTTGCAATAGTCCTCACACAGCCAACTACTCTCCAAGAAGCATTGCCCCGTTTATCGATTTCACCATATATCCTTCCATTTTTACAGAACATTCTGCCCAGACACACAAAATCATTCAGTTGTTCTAACAGTTTTCCAGTTATACTAAGCTGACAATCATTTCCTAACCTGACCTTATAAAAAACTATCACCCTAGATTTGGAGACATTTATACAAAGATCCATTCTGGCCGTCACCATATTAAAATGATTTAATGAATTCTGCAAGGCACTTTCATCCTCAGCCATTTATACGGCGTCATATGCATATAATCAGTACTCTTAATTCACTATGTCCATTTGCACACCAACCAAGTGTTCAGATACATTCCTCATACACGACATTAAACAACCAACCTTGTCTAACACCCTGTTCAATGTCAAACCATTCGCTCAAAACTCCATCCAGCCTAACGCGCGCTTTACTTCCATCATACGCCGCCATTATTGCATTTACCAACCATACATCCGCACCATACTTTCTCAGAGCATTCTATAACATTCCACTATCAACCCGATCATACTCTTTATCCAGATCAACTAATGCACAACAAACTTTCTTCCCTACTCCTATATATTTCTCAGTCACTTGTTACAATGCAATTATCTGGATCATGCAACTTCTACCAGGCATGAAACCACATTGCACACTCAAAATTGTATCCACAGTTTTTTCAAGAATCCTCTCAATTACATTTTGTGTAAAGAAAAAAAATCTTCAACTAGTAAATATATTAGTGCTGTATCTACTTGCTTATAACACCATATCGTAAGTGCATTTTAAAGTTTAATAACCCATGATACGCACAGCAGCTACAGCATACATGCGAGGACAAACGTATTGGTGTGCTATATTTAGTTTTCTTTTGTTTAAATGTTTAATAACTGATAACAAACTCTTAGAGTGTCACACTAAAAATTAAAATAATAATGGCCACCCTTGGCCAAGGTATTTCCTAAGAATATTTTAGATTTCCCTAGATCTTAGGTTTCATTAATATAAGACTATTTACAATAACACAAAACACTAATAACACGATATGAGACTCTAGATGGGGAACTAGGCTCGGGGACAGACACTGGGCAAATTATCGAAATGTTATCTACGTCAGGACCTTGCCATAGCCAGACGTCGATCACGAGACTCCCTAGTCGTGTGCAGCAGTAAACTACTTGTAGAGTACATGTCACGTGACTTCATCGGACAAGAAGATATCGGATGGAATCTATCGGGTGGTGTCGCTCATAGGGGAACAACAACATCGGCTTCTTATAATGATAGTCCTGCTATTGATGCTCCCGGGATGACGTCAACGTCAGTCGCGTGGAACCGGCCACTCACTCACTCACTCACTCACACGTGAGTGACCTTCTTGAGGGTCGGCCAGAGGAGGACGATCAGTCTAGGGTAGGGGTGCCTGCGAGTGAAAAACATCACGTAGCATCAGGAAAAACGACCGTGATTTCTACAAGACAAATAAATAAATCAAACTGAAAATATGTATTTTTAATTAATGACTATAAAGCTTCAATATTAATTCAAACTAATTGGATTTACAAAATTTATAAATACACATAACAAAAACTATTATTTGTAGAATAATTCACGGTTCTAATTTCAATAATTAGAACAACCCCAATCTGACAGGTTGATGTGTTTGTACGTACTGTTACTGTACAATAATTAGAACAACCCCAATCTGACAGGTTGAGTGTGTTTGTACGTACTGTACTGTACAATAATTAGAACAATCCCAATCTGACAGGTTGATGTGTTTGTACGTACTGTACTGTACAATAATTAGAACAACCCCAATCTGATAGGTTGAGTGTGTCTGTACGTACTGTACTGTACAATAATTAGAAAAACCACAATCTGACAGGTTGAGTGTGTTTGTACGTACAGTACTGTACAATAATTAGAACAACCCCAACCTGACAGGTTGAGTGTGTTTGTACGTACAGTACTGTACAATAATTAGAACAACCCCAACCTGACAGGTTGATGTGTTTGTACGTACAGTACTGTACAATAATTAGAACAACCCCAACCTGACAGGTTGATGTGTTTGTACGTACTGTACTGTACTGTACAATATATATAAACACAGGGACTACAATAAATGGTAACGTGCACTGTAAACAGATTTTCTTTCTCTCTTATCAAAAATAGATACAGGGACTAAAAACTCATAGGATCTGTGAAACTAAATAATATGCACTGCAGCAGAAACACACTACCAAAGAGCATACTTGAATTAATATACAATGCTACAGAAACATTGATAATAGAGGAACACCTCCGTACACTAAAGCGCATAACAATCAATTTCACATTTTCAAAATGCTACATAAATATATAACTTATATTTGCTTGTGTCTCAGAAACTATGTTTTTTTAAATAAATATATATCTCTCAAATAATATATTTTTATTTTTAATAGTACTACAACTTTACAATAATAAGTTATTTCATATTTTAAATAGTTGTGGGGAGATGCTCAAAATTGAAAATGTTTTACTTATGTAAAGTACCCGTAAAGTAATTTTCATGAGAAAACAAGAATTGGAATATTGTTTATAATTCTTTTCAACACCTAGACATAAAATGTAATCAAACTCGTTAGAGCGGATTTCGAGAAAATTGAATATTTCTATTTTTTACCTTCAGTAAACTATCTTTCACTGTAGGGTTATCTATATTACATTCCAAAACCCCTAGGGTAAACCTTATGGAAGCCCCTGGATACCAAGTTTTAGGGGGATTGGTAGTATGTTTCATTTCTAGGCCGAGATGCAGACACACAAACACACAGACACAAAACAGACAAAGGGTAACGCAACAATCACCTTTTAGGTTTCAGAGGGTCATAAAACGTAACATTTGTCAAACTCTCGATCTCTATGTTTTTAGGGGTCACAACACTTCTCTTTCTGAAGGGTCGGGAAAAAGTAAAAATGAATACACATAAATAAAATAAAATTATATAAAAATTTGAAGAAGGATCAGGACAATTTTAGATATATTATTTTCTATGATTACGAAAAAATTTTGTTTAATGTTTGAAAGTTAGTGTACTGTCTTGTTTTATTTATAATTTGTGAAACTTTTATATTGTTAGTAAATTGGCAAGTTTAAAAACACTCATGAATGCTATCTATTTATTATAAATTAAACAAGTAATCCATCGGGAACTAACATTGTAATAGGTCAGTTATCGTATAAATTCGCACTAGACCTAGACCATATCATATCTAGACCGCAAAACAAAAGCGTGGGTGGACATTAATTAGGTATTTTATAACTCACCGTTTGAGCTATATATTTATTTTACTATTTGACATGAATCAGAATTTAATTTACCATGCCCTCCCTACAATATGTTTTGGCATTTGCCCCTATAAAACAAAACCAACAGGATATGACGTAATAAAACTGTTTTTAAATTACACCCGAGTATAATTTTACAATGTCGACGTAAATTATATTGAAAGAATACTTGAGTGTTGATTGAAATAGATTTTACAATCTTCCTTGGAAGTCAAATGCGTCATAAAGTACGTTTTAAAGCTCTATATAAAATTGAGTCATTAAATGTGCACGTTTGTAAACATCGATTACACTCACATTGAGCGTGGGATGAGCTTTCGACCTTTTCCGTAGATAGAGAGGTAGGGATTTGATTCCAGGATGGTTCTTCGAAGGGATATTATTTTTATAAATGATTTACAATATTCTTCTACGCATATTCGGGCACATTTCCTCTACAATTCCACTTTATACAACTGTAACCCGTTATTTTAAATATTCGAATATCTCAGAAGGAAAATTGAGATGTGATTACACACAAAATATAAACACAAAATAAGCCCAAATTAACTTTTAAAAACACTTTGAACACTAATATATTAAAACTATAGTATTATAAAAAGTACAATGTTAAAAGCAGTAAAGTGTATCCTGTATAGGCCCCAAGTATAACATCTTTGTGAATTAGTTCGCCTGCATTTAAAAACATAATGTAATCGTAAATAGTTAATACAAATGATAATTATTCAAATACGTTTATTTTTCCTTTTATAGTTCTGACCAACAATCACACGACCTATAATAAGAGACAAATGCAACAATTCTCAAAAATAAATCACATAAGAAATAACTTCATGTCGTTAGCCCCTGCAAGCGAGCCATGTCAACCGAGCGGCCTTCTCCTGTTCGCGAAGATAGTGCCATCATTTGAGTATAGAGAGTGCCATGTGGTCAGTACAACGTATCCTTCAGCCGTTAATCTCGGTTTTCTAGACCAGGCAGCTACTTTTTCTTTATTCAAGTAGTTCCTCATTTGTCCTCACGAGGCCTATCTGACCCCATTCTAGACCTACTCCTTCACAGAAAAATCTGGAAGTACCGGGAATCGTACCTGAGACTTGTGGATCTGTGTCCAGGAGCTCTGATCACATGTACACACGGGAGTCGATATCATACAAGAATCAATACATAAGTAAACAGTTGTATTTAAATGATTTATAACTTATTTTAAATTAGTAAAGTGAGATTATTAATCGTAACAGTAGAAAATAATAATTAAAAATAGTACAAGTAGAAATTATTGAAATAAAACATAATAAAACAATTATTTTTTAATACTACCTAGTAAAAATATAAATAATGTCATTGATTGTAATGAATTTCCTGAAATAACTTTATTGCGTTGGCTTTTATTTTATGAATAAAATAAAATTCTGTGAGACTGTATTTAGTTAGAGCTTCTAAACAATGTCAGAGAAGGATGAGTGTGGAAGAACTTCTGCTAGAGCTCAAGAGGCCCCACATGTGTCATGTAACATGCATGGTGGCGTGTTTCAGGGCACGATAGTACTCAAGTGACGGGGAAATTGTGCTTTTGAATCCCAATCGGGAGTAATTAAGGTTGTTTTTCATAAATGATTTTATACTCTCTCTTTAAGCAAATAGGGTACATTTCCTCTAAAATTATACCTTTCACATACATATTTTTGCATAAACGTAATTAGTGTGTGCGTATAACCCGAACGGATACTAAGACACTGTCAAGAAAAAGTCCGCACTTGCAAAGAGTTTTGCCCCATATAATATTTATAATTATCTCATAATCTTAATGGAACCAGTTGAAAAGTAAATGATCCTAAAACCAATTTATATTGAGCGCTTTCTATTCTGAGAGAATCAGTTATGTTAATTCAATTTCAAGCCACACGTGTTTATTCGAGCTTAGACTCAACCAATACATATTGCACTTAAAATACACCCAACTTTAGTGAAATAACTTAATAAAATAAACGAGTTTTAACGATTGAGATTACATAATATGGTCAACATAGTAGTAAATGTTGCACATAGATCACTATCACTATTACTTTTAAAAGTGGAAAAAAAATAGTTTCTCTCAGGGGCGTAGCGTCAGGATTGAACTAAGTATCCCCATATCTTCTAATGGACATCTAAGAAAAATAAATAGCAAAGGTTTGTATGGTATTTTGAGTTTTACAAACTTCCAAGTGTAGCGTGTACTAAGGATGTTAAAAACAATCAATTTGACTCGTTCTTCACATGGCTAAGTAGCAACAAAACTATATCAAGCAGAACAATACTTTTGACGTGAATACGTCTTTAAATTTGCTACTATACGGAGGCAATCCAAAAAACCTAATGATAACAAAATCGGGGGATACAGTTTGGTGTTGTAGTTTCGAATCTTTCCNGCTACTATACGGGGGCAATCCAAAAAACCTAATGATAACAAAATCGGGGGATACAGTTTGGTGTTGTAGTTTCGAATCTTTCCTCTACATCCAAAATTAAATTATACCACTGGATAGCTAAAGGATCAAAGAATTCATTACGATAAGCGAGAACAGTGACGCATCGCGCGCGGTGGAGGGGGAAGCGCCACCATTTTGAGGTTATTTTGCTGTGTATCGAGATTTGCAATTAGTATAACTTTTGACTCGGAGAAGCTACGATGTTCGTTTCAGTTTTAATCGTCAGCTGTCGTCAAAATCTATCGATTGTATATAAAATATTAGTTTAAAGTAGTGACAGTGAATATAATAACCCGTTACATAAACGTATTCACGTACAACACACGGCCGTGTCCATGACACAGCCACAATCAATTTTTTTTATAGTTCCTCACACCATTCTGAGCTAGCTATGGCAATCACAAACCAATCATGGGCATTAATAAGTTAAAATATGTAGCGTATTTCGTGCACAACATTACCTTGTCCACAAACAGAGCGTACTAACAAGCTCAATCCTATAACAAAGCAATCTTTACCAGCACGATCATAAAATAAGATAAACGAACAACAATATACTCTGTTACAGAAACATATTGAATAGTAGGCACCATGGCTTTCCAAAGAGCATCATGGTTCACCGATGTACGTCGCCAGAATTTGCTTATTATTTTGTTATGTTACTTCACTAATTTATCCTTAAATTTTTAGCTTTGCTATCGTAATTCTTATGGATCTCCTTTCATATATCCTTTAGTTTGTGTATTCATTTATTTTTAGATTGTTTTTCGTCTGCCTTTACAAAATTAAAGTTTTCTACCTTATTAAGAAGTTTTTTTCTACTAGCCATTTATTGACTCCTATTTTATATTTCAAACTTTCCCGCTTTTATGTTATTGTGGGGTGGTCTTTTCACAAATTTGTGAAATTAAAATTTTCTTATATGCTGAAAAGAAATTTTATTAATAGTTTTGTTAATATTTTAAGCTACTAACACCACGTCCTCCCCCCTTTTTTAAATCCTACATTCTAATTTTGAAACTTTAAATGTATTTGATTAGCCTATTGGTTTATTTACGTGCTAGCCAAATTTCAATTTTAAACCCCACAGAAAAGTAGTGTTCTATATTATTAGCTGTATCAATTTCGAGCTCTTACAATTTTCAGGCTTCAATTTTGAAAATCGTTATTCAGATGTCATCCAGATTTACGGGAAGGTTTATTTATTAACTTATATGTTGAACTTGCATTTTATATCATAATAAAAAGTGTAAATTATATTACTTTTAGGAATATTGAGGGGACACCACTTCCCCATTTACTGCTTCATTTTACAATTTAAGGATCAAACCTTAATGATTGTTTGAAGTGGTTCATATACTCACCTGACAGATTTAAATCTTCTACCACATTGAAAAGTAATTTATTATTTTAGTTTTGGGAATGTTGAAACCCCCCATTTCACCAGCCCCTTTTCTAAATAGTAAATATTTAACATTTATTTTGTAATTGAAGTGAAGTTTGTCCTAATGTCAATAATTAGAATTCTGTTTGAGTTTATTTTCTTGATATAATTATAATAATATCTTTAATGCTTCACGACCTATTCCTACGAATTATTTTATAGCTCCAATAATCTTCCATTAAGAGCACTTCCAACCAAAAACGCCTTAAGGTCATTCGACAATAAAGAGTTCTGTGTTTGTGAACCACTGATTTTCAAACAGACCACGTTTCTAGACTGTGTTTTGATCGTGTTTTTGTGTTATTTTACCTTTATTTTAAGTTATTTCTGTTATATTATGTTCTTCCCGTTTAGGTCATATTCCAAGTGACCATAATCCGTGGGTCTTCGGTGAAAGTGTAAGACAGGGAGGGTGGGGGGTATAAATTATTATTAGCACCGCGTCTTACTACCCGTTCGGGTTATACGCACTTACGCTATTGTGTAATGGTAGGGTGATTGTGAGATGAAATGGAGGACCTACAGTTTAACGTGGGATCCGAACCACGGTGGAGGCCTGGCATTCCTCACATTCACAAGTTGTGATTAATACACGTTTTGTCAGAGGTGAAGGAAGGATTTGGCATTCAGATAAACCTGTACCGGGACCGAGGATTGAAACCCAGATCCCAAGCACAGAGGTCTGACGCCTTACCCCTAGACCACCAGGTCACCCCAAAGGGGGGTATAAAAGGTGGCATATATGTGTCTCATCGCCTCGTAAACAAGGAATTGTGTTAAAGTATTAAAACACTCTATCTATAATTTAAAATAATATAATCTTATCACTTTTAAACTGATAGTAGATTTAAAAAAATTACTCACTTCAATGGCCGCATGGTATAAGGTGTCACTCTCGCAGTAGACTAGATTGCCGATGACGGGAAGATGGCGATCACGGTTGGGTGTATTGAAGATGGTTTTTTTCCCCTAATGGTTTTCTACTCTCTCTCTCTCTCTCTCTCTCTCTCTCCCTCTCACTCCTCTCCCTCTCTCCACACAAATATGGGTATACTTTCTCTAACCTCAACATTCCTCATCCCTAACCAATTAGCCTAATAATTAATACATAAGCAAATAACCCGAATGGTTAGTTAAACGCTGTGCTAATAAAATAAATAATGTTAAATATATATATTTACTTTCACCTGTTATAAATATTTAGCCTTGCACATATTATATTCTATTATATTATATATGTCTTGCGTTTAGCACCATTACACATGTTACCTATTAAAATGTATGAATTACACGTGTTCAAAGAGTGGAATATATTTTGCTATCGACTTATGGCCTTGAGTTAAAATTATCGCAAAACTCAACATAAGTATTTAATTCTTGCTATTCCTGACGATGATATAACCTAAAAGTCATCACTACAGTCCAATTGTCACAGGTAGGGCTAGAAACGCTACTATATCTACTTTCACGCACTCATACATCAAGCATATTAAATTGTAGCTGTCACTTGTGATATATATTATCAATCCTATAAAATAACATTAATTACATAGTAAATTTAATCAATGATGGCAGCGAAAAACATTTACTTGAATTTTCTAGGAGACGCTTTCTGTGAAGCTTGGATTGTATTCCTACTAAATTATCACCACCTTCCCTGGCCCATGTCAGCACATTATTGTGCTCTGTTACTACACCTGGCCCATGTCAGCACATTATTGGCTCTGTTACTACACCTGGCCCATGTCAGCACATTATTGGCTCTCTTATTACATCTGGCCCATGGCAATACATTATTAGCTCTTTTATTACACCTGGCAGGTGTTTGGAAGCCTTACCGGCAAGGTAGGTTAGTCACTTTCTAGAACATAATCTAGCTTGGAGCGTCCGGTTCAAACCCAACCGGATTTATGATGAACAAACCCATTTAGTCTAGTTCACTGATGACGGGGAGGTCAAGGGTCAAATTAAAATAGGGTGTACTGAGGATGGTTCTTCCCAAATGTTTTCTCTGTCTCATCCCAGGAAAATGTGAGTACGTTTTCTCTATCCTCCTCAACAATACTACAATATATATGCAGGTGTATAACACAAACTAGTAGTGAGACATAGGGCTATTTGTTCTCTCTTCATCATAGTGGTGTTTCATTCTTCTCTTCAAAGAGAATCTGGGACAGTTCCTTTGACTTTATCCTCCTAATGTTTCCTCTCTCAGATCAAGTATGTGTCGAGTGTTGCTAAACAGATCCTGCGAGAGGAGGGTAAAGGTGTAACCCGAGGCAGGTTGTAGCAGTGTGCTGACAGGAGCGAGTGTGGGTGGTAGTATCCAGGGGCAACCAACCGCCCACACTCGCTACCAGTCGCCCCTGGGATATCTGTCCCGCAGCGCTCGACACCCACGTGTCTGCAGCCTCTCTGGCACAAGTAAACACAAACATAGTCGGATTGGCTTAGAAACAACCTTTCAAAGAATATACAGGGTGTTCAGATTTATGGGGGATGTGATTGGAGTTTGGACAGCAGACCTCAAAACAACACAACAAGTCCTTAGGAACATATGTCCTATGTTTGCTGGCTCCCGAGATGAGGCCTTACAAGTTTATGCTGGAATTGTTGACGTATCACTGCTGGTACACAGACACAGCCGCATACTCACGGGTGTATCAAATATAACTATTAACATCTTTATCAGAATATTGGAAGGTCTTCCTTATCTTGGAAACCATCTAACATAAACATGTTTTTAGGGACTTTCTGGGTGTGTTTCAAGTCTACTGTCCACCCCCAGAGTTATTTCCCACACATATTGGAACACCCTGTAAAGAAAAACTATTGATAAATGTGAACTATCGTAAACCTGTCATAATTAACACATTTTATAAAAATTTACCTCAGAAAACGTGACTTGATGTAATAACACTTTTTTAACTGAAAAATAAAGTTTTTCATATGGCACCCTAAACAAACCTTCAATTAAGTAAGTAGGTCTTCCTTTTTCATATTTTATGAAAATTCTTTAAAATGTACACAATTAAAAATAAATGGTACAACGCGATCACACAATTTTTCACTTTACTCCGCTACGTCTTCAAAATTGAACCGGATGAAATGCATCTCATGCGGTAAATGGCTTCACGAAACCTGATCAATTATTGATTATTGATATTATTGATCAAGTATTGATTGGGGTCAAAAATAAATCTTCCAGGAGAGAAGAAACAGGTGGTAAGAATTTGTATTAGAATGGTATCCTATGGTAAAATAATTTCTATTATTATTATTACTACTACTACTACTACTATTAATTTTTTGTAATCATAACATTTCTACAATTATTTAGAGCCAAATGCAGTTCACATTTATTTTCAAAGAAAATAAAACATTTTTGATAGCCATACGCAATTTTTCCTACCTGGTGGAGAAAGGTTGAGTAAAATTAAATTTTTGAAAATTGTATTGTCTTATCAAAAATAAAAGCAATATGAATATTTATCATTAAAATTGCTTATCATAACAAAAAACACATTTGTAAACGTATTAAACATTCAATTATCAACGATTTCTCCCCAGATTGTGCGCAATCTTGTCAAGCAACCTCACCTATAATAAAAAAAACACTCTACAGATACCCATTTTGAACAAAGCCCCCATTTCTAATTTTAAAAAGTATCTGTTATCTGTTACTCTTAATTAAAGATATATAATAAAATAACGATTTATGACCATTTTTAGGGCACATAAAACATGATAGGATCATAACTTCAAGGTATAAAAATGTCTATATTACATTATTCCCTATAGTGGGAAGAAAAACACACATAAAGGTTGAATTCGCTAATATAGAGGAAAGTGTCACGTGAAATGTTGTGGTTCTGATATAAAAGTAAATGGTTAAAAAAATCTACCTAGCTTTCTTAAAAAAATCAAGTCATGGTTTGATAAGTTTATAATAAAACATGTTTGGGGCATATTCTTGCATAAGGCATAGCTAATAGCGAATAGTGCATAGTATATAGTGCTAAAGTAGTTGAAACATTATTTTCAATGATTACGTTCATAATCGATACATATTGTAAGTGAATAAAGCACAATGCTTAAAGTTGATTTAACTTTATATTTGTATACGTTATGCATGGACTCAAGAATAGATAGCCCAGCCAATGAGAATGCGAGTGTAAGCTCTAGCCAATTAAACGCCAATATACAGAGCAGACTGAAATTAGCTTCTGTGTCCAAGTTTGAAATTCCTTGTGGTAGTCAAAACCTACTTGTTTTATGTTAACGAATTTTTCTTTGGCTTAGTGTCAATGTTTACAATCGCGTAGTTAAAAATAAAGGGGAAATATTACATTTTTGATTTTGTTATTGAGAAGTAGGTCTACCATAATAATCATGGCAGTAGTAGTTTTTTTAATCGTATGACACATATGACCGGGGGGGACTTGGACATCCATGTTCGGTCGTTCGGTCGCCTGTATGTAGACTACTAGCAGCTCTGGTGGCGTAGAGCGTTACTAGGGTACACCATAGGAGGTAGTCTACACGTTGTACCCGCAAGTAGATGATAGTTATGATGATGTTGTGTAGACAGGGTGACTCTTAACCTTACTTAAGCCAAACTAACCAAACCCTGGTGACAGTTGGGATCATTCCAAAGGTACCAGCCGGGAATTGAACCATGGATCCCTAGTCTCGCAGCCAGGTGCACACTGACGATTACACTACGGGGCCTGTTAGTAACAAAATCAAAATGAAATACAAATAAAATTGGATTTGATAATACTGGTGCCACTTAAATTAGGTTAATAATTTCAAGTTTCAAACTATACAGTTTAATTAAAGTTGGTTTATGAGTGAACCCTTTAATAAACTAATTTTAGAGACTTTATTTAGTAATGCAGATAGGTTAGGCCATTTTATGTTAGTGAAATACATTGGACTTTAGTTGGGTTTTATACACTACCTTTAATTATAGAGCGTTATAATTTTATTAGGAACTGTGCACTGTGAGTTTTAAACTATTTACTATTAGCTATGCGTTATTGATGAATATAAACCTAGCTTGAGAAAAGTTAGTTTTATTTTAATGGTTTTGAAGCTACTGAATTTTCGTTCGCTTAATAAATACAGCAGTGTGGGCTATGCCTTAATATACGTGAAGCTCTTAAGCGTTTAATGTTTTTACTTTTACAACTATTACTGTTTCCAGCTTCAGGCCCGAGTCAGTTTTTTATTCAAGCCAAATATTTTCCATTACAGGCTCGCTAGGCCTGTCGTAGCTTCGTATGCCATATAATATAACTTAAGACTAGGACAGGCACAACATCCAGTCCTCGACCGTTAATTTATCACTGTGAAAGGGTAAACTCACATTTCATCTATGATACTTTTTTCGGCCATGCTGGGAATCGAACCCGGGACATTTAGCTCTATAAAGAGATATGCTACCGACTGAGCTAGGGTAACACCTTAATGTAACTATTTACAGTTTCCTCCCGTTGTAATCTCTGATATTTACATTCTGGGGTTATATCAGGTTGTGAGAGTGTTTGACTTGGAGACGAGTGCCATCAGACTCGAGAAGAGTCGGCTACATAATATAATGACCTGTATTGATTACTTCAACCATTTCAATTAGAACACACACAGCACAGATGAAAACAATCTACCTCGCTTGAGCGAAATAAGAATATCGCGCGGCTTGTTAAAATAAAGTTTAATGAACAAGTTCACTGTCTTTTTACCCTGTCATTACACCCGATCTAATTTCATTATATAAATACAGGGTGTACCATAGCTTGTGTGACTCTTCAGTCGTCGTTTCATAGAATGCCGCACACTTTCAAAGATACAATGTATTGAAATACTTTAATTAAGGCCAAAGTTTGTCGTTTTGAGCACTTGCAATAGTGATAAATAGCTCCACATTACCACGTACAAACATTACTCTAACTTGTAAACAAAGTCAAATGAGACACATGTTTATGTGCACTCTTTCCATTGTTTTTGTGTCTCCTGTTCCCACATGTTACGGTACTTTTCTGTTTATACATGCTATGTTTATTTTTATAACGTTATTATTATACCATGGAATTAAAGATCTAATTTATTGCAATGACAATATTTACTTTAACATTGAATTACTAAAAGTTAATTTTGTAAAGAAAAAATGATAATGACTCGCTGAACCCTTTCCTTCTCCAATATTATTTACTGCCCCCCTTCCTTCTCTAAGTCCTTTACTTACCCCTCGTGTGGGGTTCTATCTTAGGGACGATACTTATAATCTTCATCTATCGAACATATTTATTTAGTGTGCCAAAATGGATATTAGTTATTAGGATTGGTTATCAGTATTAGTGCTTTATTGACCAGGAGTGCTCTGACAAACATCTCTACCCCAATTTATCGAATTTGTCTGAATTCCCACTCTCCATAGAAGCTTGAATTAAGATCTTTCACGAGCTGAGATGACATTTTTAAAATCCTTACATGACTTAATAAATATAGTGAGTTCTTATGTAGATCAGAAGAGATATTTTGACAGTAAAAACCTGTACTATTAAAATTTTAATACATATCTTCAAGCTATTTGATCTTAACTGTCACATTTAAAATGTCATATTAATACCTATCAAATAATATTGATAGTTTAATAACATAATATCAATATGGACTGCAAATATATGTTTGTATTTTCTAAAAGTTTCTTCCTACCGGAATCATACCATAGTAATAATCACTTTTCTTTGACCTTGACATCTCTGGTAGGATCTCACGTTTATAACTTAATGGCCGTGTGCTAACATGTAATATTCGTTGTATTAACAATTAAATGGCCATTTTGGTAAATAATGTTTTGGAAATGGAGTATTGTCAAGTGGTCTCCACGATTACCTGGATGGTTTTTTTAATCAGCGAATTCAACATTTTTATGCTTCTTTTACTTCCTATTATAGATAAAATAATGTAATCGAGAAATATATAAGCGTTGAAGTTATGATTACAATGTTTTAAACACCCACAAAGTGTTCATAAATTGTTATCGTATTCTATCTTTCTAATTAAGAGTAACAGATAAGATTTTTTAGCACCGCTTCTTACTACCCGTTCAGTTTATACTATTATGTCCTAATTACGCTAATGATTTCTTAGAGCTGAGGAAGGCCATATTTATAAGAAGTGTACACGCATTTGCATGAAGGGAGAGTGGAAAACAATTTTGAAAATAAAACCACCCTCAGTACAACCGTCAAGATTCAAGACTAGATCTCCCCGTCATCGGCAGTCTAGTCTATTGCAAGAGTAGCGCCTTAAACCTCGTGGCCACTGAAGTGGTTAACTTAACTGTTGAAAAGATTAATTATTTAGTAACAATATAAGGTGACCACGTTGCAAATATTCAGAAATCCCACAGCTTATTTAAAAACATGGATCCTATCACAAATGAGTTTAAAGGTAGCAACACGTCCCTCCTACGACTAAAATCCTTACATTCTAATAAGTCTTACTATCTAAAGCTGTACACAAATACAATTCAGGTGAAGGGTCTCAGCTCTGAGATCAAAGTAAATGACTAGAAACAGATCTAGTTTTCTCAAACAAATATTCACGATCAAGGATACTTTTAGTGGTTTTGAATGTTCACTGTTCAGAGCAGACATTCCTGTAAGAACTACTTCAGTGTGAGTATATTTATCTCCGAGCAGGAATGTTCAGAGTAGACACTCTTGTAAGAACTACTTCAGTGTGAGGATATTTATCTCCGAGTAGGAATGTTCAGAGCAGACACTCCTGTAAGAACTACTTCAGTGTGAGGATATTTATCTCCGAGTAGGAATGTTCAGAGTAGACACTCCTGTAAGAACTACTCCAGTGTGAGGATATTTATCTCCGAGTAGGCGGCGTTGTTTGTCTTATGGAGTCCTTCCCATCAACTTGGCAGCTAAGATGACCACAGAAACTAACAGTCAACTCAAGACTCTCACACTGGTTTGTTTGAGAGAAAGGGGCTCACATATTCAACATACAACAACATTACTCCATTTAATTGCTGTTCAAACATAAACAAATCAAACAATTACTTTTATTTACATCTCCTGCAAACTTCAAACTCACGTTTTCATCAAACATTTAAGTAAAATGTCTCACCTCCTTGGCCGAATGGTCTAACGCACTACTCTCGCAGTAGTCTAGACCACCGATGACGGGTAGATCAAGGTTCGAATCGTGGTTAGATGTACTGATTTTGTTCCCCCAAAATGGTTTTCCACATTCCCTTCACGCAAATGCTGGTACACTTCCTATAAATATAATCTCCTTAATACCTACAACCATTAGCGTAATTAGTACATGATCGTATAACCATAACGGGTGTTAAGACAAGGTGCTAAAAAAAAAAGTTGTGTAAAAATAATATTTGAGATGCTAACATTCTTAGAAGATATCAAGGTCAATAATTAATAAGTGTCATTCTTAGTAAAATTAACATTTGGAATGACTAATGCTATCAGAAATGCTTACAATCAAGTTTCATTAAAGGTGACCTGGTGGTCTAGGGGTAAGGTGTCAGACTTCTGTGCTGAGGGTCCGGGGTTCAATCCTCGGTCCCAATACAGATTTATCAGATTGCCAAACCCTTCCTTCACCTCTGACAAGATGTGTATTAATCACAACTTGTGAATGTGAGGAATGCCAGGCCTCCACCGTGGTTCAGATTCCACGTTAAACTGTAGGTCCTCCATTTAATTTCACAATCACCCTACCATTACACAGCGTAAGTGCGTATAACCCGAACGGGTAGTAAGACGCGGTGCTAATAATAATAATAATAATAATAATAATAATAATAATAATAATAATAATAATAATAATAATAATAATAATAATAAGTTTCATCAAAACATTAAAAATATTCTTACTGCTGGATATTATCTTGACGATACTTCATGATACTATCACAGGGAATCATTAACACATTCTGGTCTTGTTGCTGTGACTTTATTTCACGTATATGTAAATAAGAAAGATAATATATTTCCATTCATTTTGATTTTAACTTAATAGGCACATACGTTAAAATGTTTTTATAGGAAGAGCCTTGACTGACAGCTAGAAACACTTCAAGATCTACTTTAAGGTATCCATACTTTAAGTCATGTGTCTGCAGCTGTGACTTTTCATAGATAATATCAAATCTATACCATAACACCAATTAAATATTAAAATTTTATTAGTTTCAGCCAAAAATTTGTCTTTCTATAGAGCTGTGCGAGTAGGTCTTAGTCACCTCGAGTCGAATTTAAATGAAAACCTCGAGTTTTTTTCGAGATAAATTTACAATAAATATTTTAAGTTGAATTTCTGTAATGTATCCATGATTCTATAAATAAAAATTACAAATATATACTTTTAATTATAGTTTTTTGTGAAAAAATGTATAATTAGACAAATTCAAATTTTTAAATAAATTTAATATAATTATATATTTTTTAAAATCATACCCAAAGAAAATATCGAGGGACTTTAAATCCTATGAAATTATATCTTTAAATTGAATAATATTAATTAAACAAGGAATTTTTGAGAAAAAGATCGAATATTCCAAGTACTCAGATTTTTCGATTTTTGTAAAAATCTTTGAGTCGAGCTCGAGCAGCTACTGAAACCAGACATCAACTCTAATGTTCTAGAACTCGTTCACCCATAATTTTCTAAAAGGCGCTTATTATTATTATTAGAGAGCTCTCTATTAGGAAATACAGATCAATTCAGTTGATACTGTTACGTATAATAACAGGGTGAAAGGCCATTATACCCCAACTAGGTGTTGTGGAATGAGGTAGAGTCACTTCAAAGTGACTACAATGTCTATAGGAAAGTGAGAATATATATATCTATAAAAATAGTTTTAAATGAAATATGTAGGAGAAATACAAGAGAGGCCAAGAAAACGATGGGAGGAGCAGATAACAGAAAGTGTACAAGTGGGAGGACAAGAATGGAAGTAATTAAAGGAGGAAGATTGGTGGAATGGTAAAGGAAGATGGAAGCATTTTACTAAAATGATCAGGCCAAAGGCTGGAGAGAGTTATGATGATGATGAGTTTAAAATGGTAAAATTGTTGAAGTTAAATCTATCTAGTATCAGATGATAGCTCTTCTCTCAGAGGGTATCTCTAGTCTCAGAGGGTCTCTCTAGCCTCAGAGGGTTGCTCTAGCCTCAGAGGGTATCTCTAGTCTCAGAGGGTATCTCTAGTATCAGAGGGTCGCTCTAGCCTCAGAGGGTATCTCTAGTCTCAGAGGGTCGCTCTAGTCTCAGAGGGTCGCTCTAGTCTCAGAGGGTCGCTCTAGTCTCAGAGGGTCGCTCTAGTCTCAGAGGGTCGCTCTAGTCTCAGAGGGTCGCTCTAGTCTCAGAGGGTCGCTCTAGTCTCAGAGGGTCGCTCTAGTCTCAGAGGGTCGCTCTAGTCTCAGAGGGTCGCTCTAGTCTCAGAGGGTCGCTCTAGTCTCAGAGGGTCGCTCTAGTCTCAGAGGGTCGCTCTAGTCTCAGAGGGTCGCTCTAGTCTCAGAGGGTCGCTCTAGTCTCAGAGGGTCGCTCTAGTCTCAGAGGGTCGCTCTAGTCTCAGAGGGTCGCTCTAGTCTCAGAGGGTCGCTCTAGTCTCAGAGGGTCGCTCTAGTCTCAGAGGGTCGCTCTAGTCTCAGAGGGTCGCTCTAGTCTCAGAGGGTCGCTCTAGTCTCAGAGGGTCGCTCTAGTCTCAGAGGGTCGCTCTAGTCTCAGAGGGTCGCTCTAGTCTCAGAGGGTCGCTCTAGTCTCAGAGGGTCGCTCTAGTCTCAGAGGGTCGCTCTAGTCTCAGAGGGTCGCTCTAGTCTCAGAGGGTCGCTCTAGTCTCAGAGGGTCGCTCTAGTCTCAGAGGGTCGCTCTAGTCTCAGAGGGTCGCTCTAGTCTCAGAGGGTCGCTCTAGTCTCAGAGGGTCGCTCTAGTCTCAGAGGGTCGCTCTAGTCTCAGAGGGTCGCTCTAGTCTCAGAGGGTCGCTCTAGTCTCAGAGGGTCGCTCTAGTCTCAGAGGGTCGCTCTAGTCTCAGAGGGTCGCTCTAGTCTCAGAGGGTCGCTCTAGTCTCAGAGGGTCGCTCTAGTCTCAGAGGGTCGCTCTAGTCTCAGAGGGTCGCTCTAGTCTCAGAGGGTCGCTCTAGTCTCAGAGGGTCGCTCTAGTCTCAGAGGGTCGCTCTAGTCTCAGAGGGTCGCTCTAGTCTCAGAGGGTCGCTCTAGTCTCAGAGGGTCGCTCTAGTCTCAGAGGGTCGCTCTAGTCTCAGAGGGTCGCTCTAGTCTCAGAGGGTCGCTCTAGTCTCAGAGGGTCGCTCTAGTCTCAGAGGGTCGCTCTAGTCTCAGAGGGTCGCTCTAGTCTCAGAGGGTCGCTCTAACCTCAGAGGGTCACTCTAGTATCAAAGGGTCACTCTAGTCTCAGAGGGTCGCTCTAGCCTCAGAGGGTCGCTCTAGTCTCAGAGTGTTGCTCTAGTCTCAGAGTGTTGCTCTAGTCTCAGAGGGTCGCTCTAGTCTCAGAAGGTCGCTCTAGTCTCAGAAGGTCACTCTAGCCTCAGATGGTATCTCTAGCCTCAGTGGGTCACTCTAGTCTAAGAGGGTCGCTCTAGTCTCAGAGGGTCGCTCTAGTCTCAGAGGGTCGCTCTAGTATCAGAGTGTCGCTCATTCTTTCATGTCACATTTTACAACCCGTGTTTAGCTATATTGATGATGAATGGCAGTGAAAGAATTAATTTTGTGGAAATTCACCCGCATTTACGGTAAGGAAGAGATGGAAACTATTTAGGAAGGTAATACTTTCAGTACATAAAGCTGGAATGTGAACCCTAACCTATCACCGACAAAACTATAATTTTTGTGTTACTCGTTGCGTTTTATAAACAACCAGTACTGCTGGTAAAATACGTCAGTCTCATCTAGTCTTGTTGGCTGTAATTGAGAAAACAGTGTTCGAGTACCAGCTGGATGTAATGTGATGGCTTTTACTAAATGGTTTCCCCTTTCACTTTTTACAAATGCAGGTTCACTTCCTATAAATTCTCTAAATATAAAAAAATGTCTCCTTATTTAGGTCTTGCTGAGCAACTTGTTTAATAATAGTTTCTATTTTTTTTTATTCGTATCCACCTAAATATATAAATGAGGTTGAAACCATTACTTTAAAAAATATAATCTATTAATCTTTAACATTTAATAAATCTATTAATTGAGCTGTGTGTTCCAATAAATATACTACATTAAACACACTATGTACATCTTATACAAAATATCACTTATGTTACACCCCATTCGTAAATTGACACAGTACATGATTCGGACAAATTTCTGCCCGTTACATGAATTGGTCTTTCCCTTGACCATTTCACGAACAGAGCAAACAAGAGTCCGGATCATCACTTGTGCTACCTACTACAACAAGTTACATTTCACGAACAGAGCAAACAAGAGTCCGGATCATCACTTGTGCTACCTACTACAACAAGTTACATTTCACGAACAGAGCAAACAAGAGTCCGGATCATCACTTGTGCTACCTACTACAACAAGTTACATTTCACGAACAGAGCAAACAAGAGT